>JABSTQ010008610.1:0-34164 GCA_013358835.2 Ixodes persulcatus | reverse complement strand
GTACATTTATGAACTCAAAAAGAATGACTATTGACTGGGTAACGATAAACTCGTTGGAATTTGTAATGAGTGAACTCAAAAGAATGGATATTGAGTCGGTAACGATAAAACTCATTGTAATTTTTTTTAATGAGTTAACTCAAAATAATGGATATTGTGTTCTTAGTGATAACACTCATCTGAATGTGTAATGAGTAAACCCAAAAGAAATTATATTGATTGGGTAACGATAAACTCACTTGAATTGTAATGAGTAAATTCAAAAGAATATATATTGAGTGGGTAATGATAACACTCATTTGAATGTGTATGAGTAAAATCAAAGAATAATAATTAGTTTTGTAATGATAAACTCATTTAACGTTGAGTTTCTTATGAGTTTCATTTGACTCTATAAAAACTCATTAGCAGCTCAATTGAAACTCATTGTTCATTTTTGTAAGGGTGGTGGATCAAATACGCCAGCGTCGGCAGTCATTTACGAAGGATTGATCAACGCAAACATTTCCACTCGCTATTCATGAATTGCCGCAGTTCGTCGGAATCTCAATGAATTGACTGCATGGTGAAAAAGGCAAAACAATAAAACGATGCCGGTCAGTAAACGGAAGTTCCCGGGGCTCGCCAGCCTGCGAACAGCAAAGCGACGATGCCGGCCAGTCACTGAACTTCCATGTAATACTGGCCATCAAAGACAGCAAAATACCGATGCCGGCCAGTTACTGAACTTCCATGTTAATACTGGCCATCAAGGACAGCAAAATACCGATGCCGGCAGTTACTGAACTTTCATGGAAATACTGGCCATCAAAGACAGCAAATACCGATGCCGGCTAGTTACTGAACTTCCGTAAATACTGGCCATCAAAGACAGCAAAATACCGATGCCGGCCAGTTACTGGAACCTCCATGGAAAGACTAGCCAGCAAAGACAGCAAAAACCCGATACCGGCCAGTCACTGTAACTTCTACGGCTGGACTGGCCAGTGAGCAAGACGAAACCCCGACGCCGGCCGGGGCCGGTAGCTTCCCGGCGCCCATGGCCAGGCGCTGCCATCCTGTTACCATGGGCGGCCGGCGTAGTCCCGATACCGGCCGACGCGGAGTGCTACCTGCATCTACATGTTGACTGGCACCATATAGCGCCATATACAGGAGTATCAGGCATCCTATACAGTTATATATGACAGCCACTGGCACCATATATGACTTTATCTGGCAATATATTGCGTCATATATGGTGTCACCTTACCATATTTGCCCTGATTTCAGCCCTTGTATGGCAATATATGACCTTATATGTCTACTTATATGCCCATATACGGCCCTATATCAAATATATCTGGGTCATATATGACATTTCTGTAAGGGAAACTCTAGTGGGGAAGCGTATCGATGCTTGTTCGAAACGCGAGCCAAATATTCCATTTTTCTCGTCTGGAGCGCTGCTCAAAACTTGAGAGCTACGGGCCTATAGTTCAGCCTTGCCGCTGTCACACTCGAGGAGCTCGCGCTCGTAGCCTTGGAGCTTGGACCAAACGAAAGGTTTTAGCGACCACAATTTGCCAACCGTGGAGTTATCCTTACCCATCCATTATTGAAACATCCTCAAAAATGATCAAGGACTACTCCAAAGCCAATTTCGACGCAATGAACAGCAATCTTTCTGCATATCTACCGTTGTATACCGCCAGTTTTTACTCTAGGACCGTGGAACGGAACTGGTTACTTTGTAAAAACAAGTCAAATAATCTCGTTGACCTGTTTGTACCCTCTGTCCATATACGGAGCGATAATTGGAACCCATGGCATAACAAAGCATTAGGGTCCCTCAACAATAAAAACAAAAGCGATTGTTTAGAAGAGCAAGGTGTCTAGACTGCGACGCTGCCTGGGATGCATACTTTTTGTGTCTTAAGACCTACACTCGGAACCTTCGTCTGGCTAAACATAACTTCTTTTTTGAGGATCTTGTTAGTATCCTGCGTAACAACCCTAAAAAATTCTGGAAGATAATATCCACTAACTATCGCTCCTCCTCTATCCAGCTAACCAATGAGGACGGGTCCCCAATATCTGAAGCGGACTGTGCCACAGTATTAAACGACTATTTTCCGTCTGTGTTTACATTAGAAGACGCCGACGTCCCTATATTACCAGCACTACCGTATGAGTCTATGGAACCTACCTTTTCCCATAGGAATACGTTACCGAAGTAAATTTTTGGATTGATTGCTGCCTGCTTCAATTTGCGACAGCCACGTTGGCGGCAGCTGAACCTCGTGCTCGTTTGATTTAGCTGCATCTCCTGCACCGGTGCATCTGCCTCCCCGCTATTGCCTATATAGTTTGTCGACACTTCTTATCAACTTGCTCTCAAAATCACGGAGTCTTCGGTTCTGGTTTCGAGGGCCCCTGCGTTTTGCGGGCTTTTGTAGAACGTTTCCGCATCCCGCTAAGAACCCGCTAACTTCTCCGTAATCCACCACGTGGCCTTTAACCATGCAGACAAGGCTGGCGGTGCGCATGCGGACATCGCAGCGGAGGAGGAAAACGACCTAGGAAAACTCCATAATATAAAATAGCATGTAATTGATCGTTTTCGTGCACCGGTAACGTCAGCCTATAACGATGCGACGCACAAGCAAGGGCTCCGGTGGAGTATCGGGTGTCGTATCCGCATGGAAAAAGTACCAACGTAGATATATTATTAACAACCAGTATCATCAGTGTCTTTCTAAAATCATTATCAGTCGTCGCGCATACGATGCTTACCTGTCCCCAGCCACGCCGCGCTCCGTCATTTTGAAACAAAAACAGTGATCACTACGAAGCTGGCTGTGAAGGTGATTGCAGCGGAACAGCAATTCATAAATATATATTTATTTACATATGTACATCGTGTTTCTTGTCTTTTACTGTTTAGGCTAGCAATTATCAGCCGTTTAGGCCAAGCCGCCTTGCCGCCCTCTTCAAAAATTCGTCGATTTTGAAGGCGAACTGGTCGTCTAGGTTGAGGAACGGGGGCACTACGGGCACAATCAGTCATTTAAACATAACGCCATAAACCGCGGTCCCTGTTTTTTTTTTGTTTTTTTTTTTAAATTGGCAAACGTATTTAATTGCAGCGGGCAACACCTAATTGCAACGGGCAACAGCTAATAGCAGCGGGCAACACCTACTGGCACTTCCTTGAGAAAGGAGAAAAGCGTTCCTCAGCCAAGGCCATGTCGACACATTTTGGGCCATACCGGATCATCTGTTCGTTTGGCGCCATCGTGTCGCCTGGACGCGCACTGACCAAAAAAATAAAAATAAATATAAGCAAATTTAAACTGTGGCAGTAAAAAAAAAAAAAAAAAGAGAGAAGGGAAGAAGAAGAGAACATTGTTGTATCCGTCTCAAATTGCAATGGACGATGCTAGGTTTAGCCCGACGCCGTCTTATTTCCTACTCCATTTTTTTTTTTTAGATCATTTCCGTGTTTCAGCGTTAAAGAAAACAAGCCTCGTTTTCTTTTCTTTTTTTTTTTTTTACAGAGCGTGGTTTTAGAAGAAAAATATCCGATAAACCAGTTTACATTTTTTTCTTTCTAAAGCTCGTTTATCAGATTATCAATTTTTAAAGCCACAAACTTTAAAAAAAAACACAGGAAACGAGGTTTGCTTTTTTTTTTTTTAAAGCTGGTGGTTCCCTGGTTAAAGTTTTCTCATTTTTGTTTTGTTCCGTGGCAGGCTGAGAAACGCAGTGCGAACGAACATCTTTGAATAAACCCGGAGACAGAGGCAAAAAAAATAAATATTTTTTTGTCAATCCGTGTCCAGGCGACATTGTGGTGCCAAACGAGCAGAGGATCCGTTACTACCAAAAATGTTTCGTCACGGCCTTGGCTGAGGAACGCTTTTCTTTTTTTTTTTTCTTTTTCTCAAGGAGGTGCGGACAACACCTAATTGCAGCAGGCAACAGCTAATAGCAGCGGGCAACACCTACTGGCACTTCCTTGAGAAAGGAGAAAAAAAAAGACCAGGAAACGAGGTTTGCTTTTGTTTTTAAAGCTGGTGGCTCCCCTGGTTAAAGTTTTCTCACTTTCGCTTCGTTCTATGGCAGGCTGAGAAACGCAGTGCGAACGAACATCTTTGACTAAACCCGGAGACACAGGCAAAAAAAAAAAAAAAAAAAAAAAAACTTTTTTTGTCAGTCCGTGTTTAGGCGACACTGTGGTGCCAAACGAGCAGAGGATCCGTTACTGCCAAAAATGTTTCGACACGGCCTTGGCCGAGGAACGCCTTTCTCCTTTCTTAAGGAGGGGCGGACAACAGCATGGAGCCAGCACAGAACTGTGAATAAAAGCTTATGCGTCGGATGAATGCCTCCCCGCATAATCCACTGAGTGCTGTGTTTGCAGAATTCGATTGACACTAAATGGAGGGTGAGAGGTGGCTCTACAAAGACCATTTCTAACATGGTGTAAGTTGACCTCAATCATGCTTTCGTGACGTCTCCCAACTGCATAAAAAGACCTACCGAAACTGCCAAAACTTTAGTGTCGACCTCAACATGTCCGAGATCACAGTGTTCGAGTGGGCTCTTTCTGAGAAGGGTAAGCCTTTACTGGTGGTCCCTGTTGAAGGAGGACTACAACCAACGAAGCATGAGTTTGTTTATAGCGGAAAGTACACTCCAAAGGGGCCAACGCCATCCGTGGTGAAGTATTATGTCTGCCTAGCGTGTCGAACGAAGAAAGAGGCGGAGCAACAGAAAGATCTCGCACTTCCGCGCCTAAAATTGCTGGAGACCGGACAGCTGTTCCAGACTGATCAGGGTGTGCCGCACATCTGCCAAGCTACGAATGCCCACAAGGTAAGCGAAGTTGAAATCTTCCTACAGTGTCTTACGTTTATAAGTGAGAGGTTATTTTCGTTTCCCGGAGCCTTTCTGTGACACCTGCGTCGTTTTTATATAGGTGGTGGCCAAGCATTTCGAGAGGAAAAGAAGGCTGGACATCCCAAAAGGATCTGAGCGGCGCCCAAAGGAGGTGTACGACAATTTGCAGTCCGACCTCATGCAAGAGTTCGGCCCACTACCGCGATCGGATCGACAACAAATAGAGGACCATGTTCCAGCCTACCGGTGAGTTCTGTTACAATCTTACGCATAGAAATAATGTCTCGATTCTCAAAATGTAACTGTTACGAGTTTTAACTCATTTTTCTGGTCAAACAAATGAGCCAACCGACGCGCATGAATTTTGTTTGAAGGGGAACTGCGCCAATTATTGAGCTACCCAGACTAATTACATTTTCTGAATGTAGGTTTTTCCTCATTCCGCCGTGCCTTTTAGTTTTTCTAAATTCATAAGAGGCATTGAGTACACGCCCAATGAAGGTGCTGTCAAAATCGGCATTCATATTTTCCCGCGCTATAGCCGCGCTTTCGAGTCGCGTGACGTCACGGGCGAGAAGACTTCCAGGTTCAAGAAAAGCAAATAATGTGACATGTTTCTCCCACATTGCTTAGTGAACGCTGGGTAAGCTTCCACGGCTTTAATTGCACACCAAGATTCTTCTACTCAGTTGGGAACAATTTTTACTGCCAAAACACTGAATCTCTTCGCACCCTCGCGCCAACTTTTTAACTGAAAAAGCAATTGGGGACTGAAATTGAAAAATTAATAATGACACCACAAAACATCGTTTGGACGTAATGTTTTTGTTACAAGGTCCGTCGTATTCATTGGTGTGTTCAGTCAATTTTGACGCAAATCTGATACCTTACAATATCCGCGGAGTTCCCCTTTATTTATTTGTTTGTTTTGCTCTAACGATTCAGCCGCAGGGAACGTCGTGGTACAAGCCAGACACGATGATTTCTAACTAAGTAAATTGAATTCATGAACTTTTGCAGAAACATTAGCCGCAGATGGCTCAATCTGATTTGTAGCCCGTCATCGGAGTAGGCGAGAGCAGTTTGCCTCAGCTAAATTCTCCTTCACGCTATGCAATGACGTATTTAAGCTGTGAAAGTGTGCCAATGGTTCCACGCCAAGGAAATGTCGATGAACGAGCGCTGCGGGAGCGGCTGTCGAATAATGGCATGCTAATGGCAGCTAATGGTAGCGGCACGATCGCGTCAAAGGTGTGTCACGCGGACGTCTCATAAAATACGCGTATTGTTCCCCTTTTCATTGTTTTCCGGGCAGCCTAATTCTGCATTTGAAAATGGCGGACGAAATTTTGTTTTCTATGGTACGTAAACGGGTCACCTTGGTCTCATTTTTGTCTGTCAAGAGCTACTGTATATCTTAATGGGAATATTTTTTTTTATTATTATTGAATGGGGATACCCTTTGACTTAATTTTGTGCAGATTTTCACTTCAGCATTTTTTTTTAAACATTATTAGTAATAATAGTAATAAATTTATTCACAGGAAATATATACAAAAACAGTGATCTGGCCCACAAAAGCAGGGGTGTGCTTGTGTGTGGGGCCAGGCAAACGACGGAACGCATCGACATGAGGAAATCGGAATCAAATTGCACAACAGAAAAAACGGCACCTAGAATTTATGCAGTTAGACATATTACAATTAATTCATTAAAGAATGACACCAGGTTTTAAGTTTGAGTTTTATTTTTTTTTAAGGATGTCATAGCTATTAAAAATTGAGGAAGTCTATTAAATAATGTTGGAATATAATGATTTCTTGTTCTTTTTCCGTAGTGGGTGTATACTTTCGGGACAACATATCTTTCTGTATGTCTTAAGACTCTGGTTTTGGCCACTTTATTCTTAAAAGTCTTATTAAAAAAGTTTTGCGTGATTGTAGCAAAGATATGAAATTTTTCAAAAAATAAAATACCCAGCTTTGCCACCTTTTCCTCCATTTCTAATGTTTCGTACCCAGTTCCATAGGTGATATGGTTCACAATCTGTTTTAATACCCGATCTATCGCAGTCATTTTAGAACGAGAACAATGACCATATACAGTGATACCGTAACGCAACGTCGATTCTACTAGTGATCTGAAAACTAACAATCTTATTCTTAAAGAATTGTTGTTTTGGATATGACCATAGAGCTTTCTCAGGGCGCATTCCACAGCACCAAGATTGGCGACTTTAGCAGACCCTAAGTGTGAGCTCACCCTGAGCATGCGTTGTGAGCAGCGCGCCGAAATATGACGTCCAGGGAATACCTCCTTGACGACCGTTTAAATTGACACGAATAATACACATGAATAATTCGTGTGACAAATGGTTTGGTGTACGCAGGATGCAAACACACACACACACACGCACGCACACACACAATGTTTATATTTGTCATGATCCTATAGAGGGAACCGGGAACTTTACGATTTTAATTTTTTGTCAACACTTAATGCTGGGAGTCTTGATTTTTTTTTGTTTTTGGACATTTGAAAATACAATTTTTTTTATAAGTTGTAAAAGATAATGTGCTTGTTAACGGTTGTGTAGGCTTTAGTAAAGATACCTCAAAGTTCAGAAAATGAGGAAAATGACATTTCGAGAAAAAGAGCAAACAAACAACAGCTATGCTGCAGTACGGCTTTCCAGTGAAGACTTATAATAAACATGTACTGAATATAGTTTACATCCGAAGTCGTATTATTTTAATTTTAAAGTACACCGAGATAAATAAGTAAAACGACATATAAAAATACACGTGCGTCTGCCAACTTACAAAAAAAAAAAAAAAAAGGAACCAGGGGCCGCGGTTTATGGCGTTCTGTTTAAATGACTGGGGGCGCCCGTTCGCGCTCGGAGCGGCACGGTTTTGCTCCTCAGGTATTATAACGTTGTAACACTAAAATAAAAAAAAAAAAGAATTATACTTTTTGGTTGGTTTATACCGAAAGTATGTCCTGGTAGACATACTTTCGGTATGTCTACCAGGACATACCTGGTAGACATTATTTAGCTCGATCCATCTCCCAATGTTCACCGCGGGCAATATTTACGCTATCTCGAAGGAATGATTTCCTCACCTCAGGTTACCTTTTTGTAACGTTTTTCAGTCTTGCAGAGACACCCCAAACACCATCTTAGTCGAAACTGATAGCAGCTGTCATATCACCATGTTCATTTCATATTTGCAGGTCTGTCCGATCTTCCTACTATAGGAAAATAAACAGCCGGTACCCAACTCTGCGGGGCGTGGGCGATCCAGTGGCTGTTTGGGAGCAGCTTCTGCAAACATGGGAGTCACGGAATTCGCCCGACGTCGACGAGACTTTGCTACTCCATGAGCAGAGAGTACCCCCGATGGTCGTGTTGGCCTCTCGTCTAGATCTGCAAATGCTTCACTCGTCCCACCACTGGGTTTGCGACGGTACCTTCGGGTACTGCCCTGCCCCATTCACCCAGCTCTACACCATTCACGGCTTTGTACGTGGGGAGGCAGTACCGTTGGTTGCGGCGCTTCTGCCTGGCAAGACCTCCGCTGTGTATGACAAACTTTTTGAAGTCGTGCGGGACGCCCTGAACCGTCGCTTCGGGTCCACTGGAGCACTGGAGGTGGTGCATTTTGATTTTGAGACGGCTGCCATCACAGCCTGCCAGGGAGCATTTCCTGGCGTGACCACAAAGGGGTGTCTCTTCCACTTTGTCCAGTGCCTCATAAGGAAGATAGGAGAACTGGGACTGCAGGTGAGACAACAAGGACGATTTTTTTAATGCATTTTTGGATGTTTTGTGGTTCTGGCATGCCGCTAAATTTCTTTTTATAGAATTTCGTGACGCCTACTTTTGTGCCTGCGAATAAATTGGCGATACCGTAACTAACTGCCCGAGTGACGTCATGTGAGAATGGTTGCTTCTTACATGTCGTCACGCTCCCACGTCATGTTAGGCGAAGAGCTAAGAGGTCGCGGGAAACTCGTTTCTTCCGGCCTCTTGTGGTGGCGCCAGCGTCGCTCCCGGTGCGATCTTTCACGTAATTGTTTATTAATTTGAGCGGCACGCAAGCGTCGGTTCGCACTAAAACTTGGTCAACGTTGCCTGGATCATTCCCGACGCCTCTTTCAACCGTTAAATGAAGTTTCCAAAGCGTCTTCATTGTTCCTTTAAAGGGGTGCTAGGTGGTTTTTGAAGGAGGTTGTTTTTGATGTCATGTGGTTTGTTAGGTGTCAGTTAATATTATATTTCAAATTTCATGTTACAAAAACCCCTATTAATCTCACTCTAAGCGAAAAAACATGCGGACTTCTTTTCTTTCGCGAACTACTTGCATTGGATATTGATCCCATGCAAGTACCATATAATACGCGGAAATTGCGTACATTATTATTATAACTCGTTCTGGAACGAGGTGTGATCTACACGAAATTCGTCATCACACTACTTGTCGGCCGCGCTGGAAGTTATCGCTTGCGATTGGCTACCGAGCCCCTTTCGCATGCCGCCTTACGATCGCGAGACGCCCCTTTCTCTGCGAAACGGCGCAGAAAAAGGAGCATGTGCGGGCGAGCTGGTAGACGTTGATCTTGTTGCAAAAACCGGAGACTGGGGTAAAAGAAGGAAATAATTTGCCTAAGAAAAAGAATTCAGAAAAAAGACCGCCTCCGAATTTCGCACCATAAGCAAAAAAAAAAAAAAAAAAAAAAGGGCGTGTTTTGATATTTGACCGCGTTTTTAACAGGGAAATAGGTGACGAATGATTGCATTTCTTTTTCTTCTTTAGTCTTAAAGTGCGTAGATTGAGTTATCGCCATAAAAATATGATCTCAGAAACTTGGTACCCCTTAGTACCCCTTTAAATTTTGAGTGTAGTTATCATTGCATTTGAAATTGAACTCGCGCTAGATCCAATCACAGCCAACTTCCTCGTGCTCCTACTCACGCTCACGCCACGCTAATTCGCGTTGTGTCTTTTCTTTTTTTTTCATTTTATCAGACTTTGTACCGAGATGCAGTCCAGACCGACTTCAAGGAATGGGTACGCAAAGTAGTGGGACTGTCCCTGCTTCCACCAGAACTCGTGTTCACACACTGGAGTTTGCGCCTCAAGGGCTCTCGTCCAGTCACGGGAGACGGAAGAATCGACGGAGCAATAGAGGATTTTGTTCTCTACATTGAGGTACAATGGCTGAACTCACCAGCTCAGGTGCAGCTCTGGAACTATCACTACGATAGTGACAACTTGAGGACAACAAATCATGCCGAAGGGTGGCATAGCTCTTTGAGACAAAAATTCAAGTCTGTGCCAAGAATGCCCCTCGGCAAGTTTCTGGCCGAGTACCAGAGGTACATTCATCACCAAAACCAGGTAAGCGAGTTACCCACTACCTCGACGTAACCTTATCAATGATATGTTAATAGACCGCGCTTAATCCAAAATAATAATAATAACAATAATAATAATAATAATAATAATAATAATAACAATAATAATAATAATAATAACATAATAATAATAATAATAATAATAATAATAACATAATAATAATAATAATAATAATAATCATTTGTTCGGGCTGAGGAAAGCCGCGAAGCCACAGAAAGGCCTGGGGCCCATACCATTTAAGTTTGCAGTAACGGATGATACTAGGATGACGATATGTGAAGTTGTACAGGCTGGAAGAGATGTGATGATGTTCGAGTAAAGGTTACGTCAATAACGTATACATAGCGCATTAAATCGTGATTAATTAAAACAATATTGTATATAAAGATAGGGCCCGAACCGCCCAAGCTTTAAGTTCAACTAGCTTACATTTTATGCAAGTTTAATTTGAGAACAAGTCAGGCAACATAATTCACGAAGTCAAGCTTTGCGACTACTTTGGCGGGGACACTTTGGCGAAAGTTGGAGAGTTGAGCGGACCACTCGAACCTCGATTTTCGGCATCAAACCTTTGGTTCGAGGAAAGTTCGCGACATCCCAAATTATAACACGAATCGGCCATTCGTTTTAATCACACCGAAAGCAGCAGGAAGCGTTCGGGTGTAACATGCATGAATCGTCGCACATGTTGACAATGATCTTCCTTTCTTTCATTCATTCATCCTTTCTTTTTATTCTATCTTCCTGTAATAGGTGAGGATCAGGCAGCTGGAAAGGGGCGAGCTCCCCAACGAACGCCGTCGGGAGTATGCGGCCAACAATGACGCCATCGAGCGCCTGAAGCAGGACATCGTCGTCCAATGGCGCGAATTTCTGCTAGTGCCCGTAGTGCCCCCGTTCCTCAACCTAGACGACCAGTTCGCCTTCAAAATCGACGAATTTTTGAAGAGGGCGGCAAGGCGGCTTGGCCTAAACGACTGATAATTGCTGGCCTAAACAGTAAAAGACAAGAAACACGATGTACATATGTAAATAAATATATATTTATGAATTGCTGTTCCGCTGCAATCACCTTCACAGCCAGCTTCGTAGTGATCGCTGTTTTTGTTTCAAAATGACGGAGCGCGGCGTGGCTGGGGACAGGTAAGCATCGTATGCGCGACGACTGATAATGATTTTAGAAAGACACTGATGATACTGGTTGTTAATAATATATCTACGTTGGTACTTTTTCCATGCGGATACGACACCCGATACTCCACCGGAGCCCTTGCTTGTGCGTCGCATCGTTATAGGCTGACGTTACCGGTGCACGAAAACGATCAATTACATGCTATTTTATATTATGGAGTTTTCCTAGGTCGTTTTCCTCCTCCGCTGCGATGTCCGCATGCGCACCGCCAGCCTTGTCTGCATGGTTAAAGGCCACGTGGTGGATTACGGAGAAGTTAGCGGGTTCTTAGCGGGATGCGGAAACGTTCTACAAAAGTCCGCAAAACGCAGGGGCCCTCGAAACCAGAACCGAAGACTCCGTGATTTTGAGAGCAAGTTGATGAGAAATGTCGGCACAAAATGAAGAAAGCAAACCGGAATACTTCGATCAAAATGTGTAGGCAATCTTTCGCCAGTCTCAATTAAACACACGCACACGCACACACACACAGACGCGCGCGCGAGTGTGTGTGTCTACCGCTAAACAGCATGACTTCACAGGTATTCACATTGAAAACAGAATTAAAAGTGTCCTCGGAGATAAATGGCATGACGGCCTAGTGCTTTGTCCACGTTGGGTCATCGGAAGTAAGAAAACAATAAAGTTTCCGTATCTCACTTAGTGGCAGAGCGTCCATGTTCTGGAAATGCTTAGAAACCGAAACTCAAGATTAGGGGTGTCGCGAACCGGCCGAGGTTCGAGTTCGACCAGGTTCGACTTTTTCGAACTTTTAGTGGAAAGTTCGACGAACCTTATATTGAGGTTCGACTCGTGTGCGCATGCGCGACAGGCTGGCCAGTTGGCTTCAGATTGGATGGTGATGGCTAAGGGATGAATGAAGGGCAGCGTTGATTGGTTATTTCAGTTAATACAGTACAAAACATTAAGTTATTATCTTCTTCAGTGATTATAATTGGTTTCCTTTAATTGCAACTGTTCATAAAAAGAAATAACCCTTTGCATAAAAAAAAATTCTCCAAACCTAGAAATGTTTGTATCAAGGTCTGGCCACAGTGTCCACAAAGTCGAACCGGTCGATTCTGGTGAAAAGTTCGAAGGTTCGTCGAACCGGTTCGACCCAGTCGAACCCCGAAAGTTCGACCTAAAAATCCGGTTCGACAAAAGTTCGCGACACCCCTACTCAAGATACTTGACGCTACCAAGTAGGCCGCGCGCACAGTGCGGCCAGATCACCAAGCAGTTTCGCATAAAAAGAAAGTGTTTTCCTTTTTTTTTTTTTTTTTTTTACGCAGAAATGTTCTTGCATTGCAGCGTTTAGTCCAGTCATCGCAATACTTGTTACAATCAAACGATTCTTGGACGCTACAAACATTTCTGGTGATCAGTGAAACAGAGTGACGCAATAAAAAAAAATAATTGAAATACAGGAAAGTATTTTTTTTAAGTATTGCTAAATTTAGGAACTTACTTTTAGCTAGACTGTTTTATATTTTATAATATTTGCTAAAAGAGTAGTCTGGGAGTGATGCGAAAGGTACATATTTCTTGCAAAGGACACATGTGTCCTTTGCATTTTTTGCAAAGGACGCATGCAAAGAAAAAACACATTTTTTTTTTTTATTTTAACAGCTTAGATGGAAAAAGGATGTCATGAAACAATTTTACAACGAAGAAAAAAAAAATTGTAGAGCTATATTTACGGCGCTATACGAGCGCCGCGGAAAAGTGGCCCTTATTTATAACGTGGTGCTTGCTCTTTCGGAAGCTTCCTATGACATCTAAAAGTAACTTATTCAGCTTTGTTTGAAGTATAACAAAAAACTAAAATTAATAGGTAACTTTTAAAGCCCAAAGGAAACTCCTGAAAAAGCGCAAGCACACGTGATAGACCTGTGCAGCGGTCGGATGACGGCGGCGGCGCCCCGAAGCAGACGAACTTGTGCGGCGGCGGCGACGGCGGCGAGGAGAAACGCGGTGAAAAGGCGTCGCACAACGCTCAGCGTGCGGCTAGGGTGGCTAGGTGCGGCGGCGCGTGGCCCCACCACGTGACTACAACGTGACTATCAGCGGCTCCCGTGGGCGCACGCCGTAAATATAGCCCTAATTTTTTTTTTTATTCGTTGTGAATTCGTTTTATAATACTATTTTTTCATCTAGCCTGGTTAAAAAAAGAAGTTTTTTTTTTTCCCCCTTTGCATGTGTCCTTTAACAGATTTTTATGAGTTCCATTTGGTTCTCTCCATTGATTTTTGTTTCCCCCATCTGGCAACGCTGGGATCAAGATGGCAGTAGATGTGTGGCGCGTTGTATGCGAGGTGGTTGCGGCCTTTGCGTTATTGAATGGTTTCGTTCGAGATTAGGCCCCTATTTCGAGAACGAGCGGTTCAAATCAACGCCTCCGATCGCAGCGAAAGTAATTTCGAATCACTGACAGGTCCCTCTTCACAGTTCGTTCATCTAGGGTGAGTATCCACGAAAGCATGGTAGCGTAAGTTCGGGAAGTGCCACAAAGTGTTTTCCGAAACCACGGCTGTGCGTAGATTGAACAAGCGATCATTGCTTCTTTCTGGTTTTCTCCTCGAATCCGAGTTGACATGTTATTAAACCTAATGGTGTGTTAGGAAGTGTTCATTCGGGGCGCTAACCTGAGCGGTAAAATGTCATGTCTGCCAGTGGCAATTCAAAGAAGAGGCAATGCCATTTTCGCGCTAAACCAAGCGGAACTTGTGCGAAGTTCAATCTGCACAGCGCGGCGGCGCGGAGCGATAACCGTGCAGGAAAAACATGGGAGCAAAGGCCCGTGATGCCATTTATTGCACCACGGGCCTTCAAATTGTAGGCAAGGAGGTTGAAAATAGTAGAGGACGTGCTGCCATTTTTAATTTTTTTTTTTTTTTTTTTTATTCCTAGTCATAAAACATTTCGAGAAGCATAAGGACCACGGGACCACTGCCACATGGTAGTCACATGCGAGTTGGGTGGTTGGCTCCAGTATTAGGAAGTTTTAGCAGACCGTTTTTCTCCTCCGCTACGCTATCGGTACACAAAGAAAATGCCGCAGCTGCGCATGAGCGCTGCCAGCCTTGTCCGCCTAGCTCAAGGTCTTGTGGTGGATTACGGAGTGCTATGCTGGTGCTTAGCGGGCTGCGTAAACGGTCTGCTAAAACTGGCTCGCAGTGCTTCACTCGTTCCGTCCCGTCGATTTTATCAGAGCGGGAGGGAGATAGCAAGCATAGCCAAGAACATCGGACTGGGCGAACTGCGACGAACAGGCGAGCTCTAGGAAACGGAAGTGTGTGGCATCGCGTGTTGCAGGGGCCAGGATGGGGCTTTGCAGTGTGTGCGGCCACAAGGACCGTTGAGACTATTCTTCCGCAGGCATTACGTTTCACCGGTAAGCCCCACATTATAATACAATTCGCCGTAAAGTGAATTTGTGAGCAGTTCTCCTGGTTTTACGAGGGTCAGCGAGCTGCAGAACCGCTGGATTTCGGTCGCTGATCGCGGCGGTGACTGGACCCGGTCTTGCCTCCTTCTGACCTCGGTGAGTGCCCTACGTGGTGACTGCAATAAAAATAAAGGCAAAATGTTATGATCAAGGCTGTGGCTGAGTGCCGTCCGACGGCACCAAAGTAACATTGGGCGGCACTCTGAGCATGCATTCGAGCGCCGTCCGAAGGCTCGATCGGCTGTAGAGGGGACGTGGGTCATCCGCCCCGAGAAGCATCCTAGTGTGAAGAAATCTGTTTCACTCAAAGTTTGTTGACCGTATCCAAGCGCCTATCAAGTCATCAGGGAAGTGTCGCGATTGACAATTTAGAAGATCTGACTATCAGCCGCTTGCTGCAGATTTGTTTGTCATAAAGTGCAACCAGACAAACCCACAGCAGCTAGTAATTAAAAATTTTTTGAGGAACCTCAAAATTCTTCAGTCACTCATTGCGTTTGATATCACCACACATTGCGAAACCAGCGTTGCGTGGGCGCGTCCAAGATGAATTGCCTTTGAAATTCATAGGTAAGCTAGATGAGCACATTAGATCAACATGTCATATCACGTTACATCAGATATCTGCAAAAAACGTTCCTTATAGGACACATGCATAGGAAAAAAACATTTTTTTAAACAGCTTAAATGGAAAAAGAATGTTATAAACCGAATTTACAGCGAGAAAATTTTTTTTTAGAGCTATACCTACGGCGCAAAACGAATTTGTAGTCATCTGACCGGCGCACAGGTCTATCGCGTCTGCTTGCGCTTTTTCAGGAGCTTCCTTTGGGCTCTAAACGTTACTTATTAATCTTTGTTTTTTGTTGCACTTCAAACGAAGATGAGTAAGTAACTTTACGAGACCATAGGAAGCTTCCGAAAGAGCGCAAGTACCATGTGACAAATAGGGGCCAGTCACGTGATAAATATGGGCCACTTTTCCGCGGCGCCCGCGGGCACCAACTACAAATTCATATAGCGCTGTAAATATAGCTCTAAAAAATATTCTTTTCCGTTGTAAACTCGTTTTATGACTTGCTTTTCCCAACCCGGCTGTTTAAAAAGAAAAAAGAAGTTTTTTCCTTTGCATGTGTCCTTTAACCGAAGCAAAGTACCAAAGAAAGGAAGCAGACGACGGATGTCACCGGGCAGCTGTGGTCTCCATTTGAGAATTGGGATGAGTAGAGGCGCAGAGCCCACCAGTGCCAGCCACTTCCCTACGAACAACCGTCAACCACAAGGGATGACGGGTAGTCCTGATGGGCAAGGAAGTAGACGGCGAAGGGGCAGGCGATAATGGGGATTGGCTTGCGGAGGCTATGGAGCTGACGTCATGGCTCCCTCCTACAATTCTATCCGCCTTGGTTGTAGGAATTTCTTCCGAATTTCGAATGCAACACAAGTTCAGCTTCGAGGGTGTGTAGCGGACCTCTACAAAACACTCTCGAGGCCCTGGCTGAACGAAGAAAGCCAGGCTGTGCTAGCAAGCCCCATTTATGAAAAGCAACAAGCTTTCATGCCATGACGCTTTTGGCAAGAAGTAGTTGTATTGGTAAATAAATTAAATTTTAGGCTCTTTACCCACATATGCAGGAGATGTGTGGGTCTCCATCGACGGGACAAGTCGCCTGCTTCATGAGGACGTTCCACCACAATGTTCTAGGACAAGGGCAGTAACCGTACGTGTGACCATGGATGCCTCCATCTCCCCGCAAAGGTAACCCATAGGTTAAAGCAGGTATCACCTAGTATGCAATGCCAGGAATTAATTTTGAGGGAAAGGCCGTTTCCAAGCTGCTCGAGAACCTGCATGGCGATGCTCTAGTATATTATACACTGGAGTGGCTATAGGTAGGGTTCCATGTCCGAAATATACTTGCAGTGAAATTTAGAAGGTGTTTTCTCTTTTTTTAGCAAGTAGGGGGTGATATTTTGGTAGCGTATCAAAGAGTTCTCATTGAATGCTGCATTCGTGCTATTTAGGAGCACGGTGATAGTGTGACGCTTCTCTTGATGAGAACAACACATACGAGAAAATACTTTCCGGTGCAGCCCATAGTACTGACTCAGCAAAGAGATATGCACTTGCTAGGCTCGCACATAGAATGTTGAGTCCGCATGCGGCAACGATTAAATCGAAACATACAGGGAGGCCATTTTGCTTCCCTGTGGATTGCAGCTGACGGATTGCGCAATCTTTTCCGGATGGGCTATATCCGAGCCATGCAATGTCGCGTTGCACCTTGTCACTGTGACGTAGTGATGCCAATGACGGTTCCTATGGTAAGCGTTGTGCAATGCTGGTTTTAACATGCAATGTGTTATATGTCTAGGGTTGCGAGCATGCAGCGACGGATCACATTGTTGTCGATCGACATGGATTACCCGGTCGGTCACGGAAGCAGGTCGTAGAATGAGAAGAACGTAGAATAAATTAAAATAGAGGGTTCACCTAATAGAGCCAGTGAAAGAAGATAAATGATATGCCTCCCTTACAGGAGATTGATCCCACAGCCACTTGACTAGAGGGCAACTCCACTCAAAAAGTCGACCAGCGACGGATCACATTGTTGTCGATCGACATGGATTACCCGGTCGGTCACGGAAGCAGGTCGTAGAATGAGAAGAACGTAGAATAAATTAAAATAGAGGCTTCACCTAATAGAGCTAGTGAAAGAAGATAAATGATATGCCTCCCCTACAGGAGATTGATCCCACAGCCACTTGATTAGAGGGCAACTCCACTCAAAAAGTCGACCCTATTGAAAATGACTGATATCGCTTTAGGGGGTTAAAATGCGGTCATACCCAAAATATCACGTCAAACCGACGCCGCATTACCGATTAAAACCAATATTAAAAATATTCTCCCGGCTCGGTTAGCGGCCCGAAAGCGGGTGAGCAACGCTGGCAACGGGTGAGCTAGTGAAGCAACACTGGGCAATGACGTAGGTTTAGTCCTACGCTCTCGTACGGACGCTTCGTTTTCCGTGGTATTCTGTGATTCTGCTGACGGCAAGAGGTGCTTACCACGTTATCCTGTGTTCTCCTATTTTTATTAGCGTCCAGGCAGTTCATCTAACTCCAGCATTGCTTCCGCGACAGCGCGGAAGAGAGCGAAGCGGTGCTGCTAGCTCACGCGCGTGTCGTGGAGCCGGAGAGACTCGCCGGACTCGGGTTGGGCAATGTCGAGCACGACTTGTAGTGCTGTGGGTTGCACCAACAATCCGATGCGCAACCCGGAGCTGCGGTTCCACAAGTTTCCAAGAGACCGGAAGAGGCACAAGGTGTGGGTCGGTGCCGTTCGCCGGATAGACTTCGGAAGACTGTCAACTCCGAGCTCCAACGCGAAGCTTTGCTCCCAGCACTTTATGTCGGACACCTATACACGGGATCTGCGGCTGCTAACTGCTGTGGGTTTCTCCACGAAACACGCGTCTTTGAAGAACGATGCGGTGCCGTCGCTGTTCGCGCACCGTCCGCCGGCTGCTCCAGCACGACCGGTCGGACGCAGCAGGTCGCGGCTGATCTAACTAGCGTGCACATAAAGGCACCTTAGCTTTAACAACTTAGACCGCTTGTGGATATATCTGTTCATCTATATCCCATTATTTCTTTTTCTCTCGGTCCGCGAGCAAGGAACAAATACAGTCACGCTGCGCCGGCACTGACCGCGTCATATTTATAGCAGTCGGATTCTCTTTTCGGCCGGCAAATTTATAAATACACACTAAAACTTACTACATTTGGTGCATATTAACAAAGTGAAGCGGTAAAAAAAGAAAATGTGCAACTTACCTTCTGTCTTGAAACTCCACGTGCGACCGAGCTGACGTTGTCGGTGCGTCGGCTCAGGAGCACGGGACGAGAACTAGGTCATGCCGACGACGCGCCACTAATATCAGTGTTGCCAAGCTGCTTCAGCCGGTAGTTTCGGTTTTGCCGTGCCGCCGGAACGATACTTGGATTTGCGATATCTACAAAACTATACACACTACCGAAAAACAAATTATATCTCGTGATTCAGGGTCGCCGACTTCGACTAAACAGATCATAACCCAAAAATTGTAATAATGGAGTGGAGTTGCCTTTTAAGAGCCTGATGCTGAACGGCACTACTAAATGGCACGCCGAACGGCGTTTCATCTGGGGTCCTTTAAGAACATTCATGTGACGCACGTGGCGCTTGCACTCGCCAGCCATGCCCGGCAGCCGGTGTGCTGTAGTGGCAGGCTTCCTGCCATGCTTTGTCTTGCCCTAGCATGGACTAGTCGGAGTGGCTACAAGTCCGAGCAAGCTCCCTGCGTCTAATCGCGGGTTGGCTGTACGAGAGCTCGAGCAGCAGGGACACCAGTGAAAGCTACCCGCTCGCGATTGTACCATTACCAGTTAGTTCATGCTAGGGTAAGATGTACCTTGATCCAGTGGGTAAAGTCGGATGACACATTGTGTGTGTCACGGGAGTGATTAAAAGCTCATGAACCCAGTTACAAGCTTCGCGAGTCTTACTAAACTGTCATACGACCTTACTCGTAGGATCAAGGTGCATTTATTTCTTTATTGTGCCTAGTGCTTAATAGCGTCGCTTTCCAATCCTGCAAGCTTTGACTGGACGTACGCGGCCATACTGCCTAGGCGCCGGGCTGTCCTTTCCAGCATGTCATGGGCATACTTGTGTACTCATCGCATCGAGCAGCTGCGCGCGTGAACAGTGTTAGCATCAGCCAGCACTTGACGTTTTGTTCGTAGAATTGAAAGGCTGCCATCAAAACGTTAAGCGCGAGACACATGTTGCTTCGAAACGATGCGAGCCAGCATGCAAACATTTGGAAAAATGGCTGCTTCGGCGTGCTGCATACAGCAGTTTGCGACACATGCTTTGGATATCGCATACGGCGCGTCGTTCCGGTGGGCTCCGCCCAGTTCAGGCAGATACAAGGATAACAATTTTTTTTACTTTTAAGCTGTTTCTCGGAATGCTAAGCTTTTGTAGCGTTGCCTGAAAGACGTCGGGTATCTTGTGCTCAAATGCCAGAACCATGCATGGTACCTAGCTTTTATAGATAATTATTTTGTTCTCAAGAGTTGTTACTTGCGACTCCTTTGGGTGAAAACTGCACTGCGGTTCAATGAGATGAGGGTTGCCGAGAGTGGGTGTGGATTTGTTTGTAATTTTGAAGTGCTTTTTGAGCAAAGATATTTCTTCGAACACGGACGACGCCTTCAGTGACGAGCTGGATGAAGCTCGGGAGCGCGTCATTTATTTGAGGAACGCACTGTTTATTCCGTAACGGGAGCAGCTGAAGCTAACAAAGCCGTGAATGCACTGGTACAATTTTTTCCAATCGTTGTTTGACAGGTTTTTTTAGGTATCGATATAATCGCAGCATAACTGAAATTATGGTATCCAAACATTGTAGATTAATCACGTTCAAGCACCGCGTACAAGCCACCGGTTGCACCACTGGTGGGCTCCCTCAAACCTCGACCTTGCTGTTCACAGGAGTCGATAAACAAAACTCGCACTGGTCGCTCCCGATCCCTGATCCAGTGTACAGATTGCTGTTTTAATCTTTCCTCGCTGTTTTCATGCTGTTCACGAAGTCAGAGGAACAACACTCGCACTGCCCGCGTTTGATCCACGATTCAGCATAGAGAGAGGTGTTTTGAGCTTTCCTCGTTGTTTCCATCCCTTTCACATAGTCGAAGAAACACCACACTCGCACCAAACACAATCGCGCAGTGCCTGTGTCCGATCCATGATCATGTGCTTTCAGAGATCCTCACCACAGGAGCCGAAGAAACACATTACTCTCACCAATAAAATGTTGCACTGCCTAGTGCTCCCGCTCGTCCGCCCCTCCCGGACACGACTCGTGTGACCCTCTCCGGACCGTCCTCGCGTGACGTCAGCTGACCTTTGCGCTTCCGCGTTTCCATTGGCTAAATGCCATCTGGTGATCCGAACCGCCCTATAGGCCTTGCGGCGAATATCTGGCACGTTGGTCGCATGCAGCAGTGCCATGCGCCGCAAGGTCCAAACCGGTCCTTACGGTGCACCGCTCCGGCTGTTCGCGCGTCAGATTGGATGGTTTCGAGGCACGTGTTTTGTGCTTTGCTGCTGGGAAGGGGCTTGTCCAGGGCACTTTCCTCCCATTTCTGACCATTTTGAAGCATGCAAAAGAATCATTAATATCATGTTTGCATTAACAGTGTCGCGTAGTGCACTCGGGGGTGTAACATGCAGTTGTCGATTTATCTCGCCTTTCTTAGTATTGTTTTTCACAGCCACCGACTCGGTGAAATATGGTTGTTGTTCGACGTAAATCTGTATGTGTGACGTTTTATACTTGGAACCGAAATATGCTGACGCCTTCAGGCTAAACTGTGGTTCTAATGAAGAAAGAAGTGCGCAGTGAGATCAGCTACTCGTGCAATGTGCTGGTGCGGATATTGCAGCTATGGATACTGTTTCACAGGAAAATATGTTTTGTTTCGCTGCAGTTTGTGTCCTGAAACATTGCAGCACATCATACCTACGACAGACGGTGGTGCCTGCCTCGTGCTGAAGACCTGCCACGGTGACCTGCGCAGTTACCATACTTGTGAGCATGGGTGCTTTCATTACCTTGCCAAGGTAACCTTTAGACTTTGGCAGGGATCGCCTCATATGCAATGTCAAAACTTCCTTTTGCGAGAAAGGTCATAGCCAAGCTGCACCAGAGCCTGCCTGGCTATCCCTAGCATGACATGCAGCAGCGTCACTATAATTAGCATTTGGTGTTTCCAAAACTAATTCTTTGTGGCATTTGAAGGGTGTTTTCTGGAGTTTACCTTTGTCGAAAATTCGATGTTTTTCAGAACTTGTTTTGATTAAATTCTCAGTTTTTCAAAATAATTCAGACATTAAATTTGCTTGCCGATTTTCTCGATTCTCGGAAATTCAAAAGAAACAGAAATAGTAACCAGATACAATTGTATTAATTAATTTGTAGTTCAAACAATTACACAAGGACTTGCCTGTTCCTAGACGAGGTGTCTCGAGCTGAATGTGGAGGTGTTACTAGGATGCTCTACAACTCCCAGTGCACTCTAGTTAATACCAGCTCTCACGCAACAAAACTTGCAAACCAGGTTAGGGTTACTTATCTTGATGTCGGTACATTAAGCTCCTCAATTCGGTCGCTGCAAAACTTTTGTTTTCCACCCACCTTTTTAAGTGCCCCTTATATCCACTTCCGGCAACTGGGCACTCGATGGGCCATTCACATATTTTTAAAGCTGCTGAAAGGAAAAGTCTGCCGATTGTTGAGCTACCCACGCTAATTACATTTTCTCTGTGTCCGGGCTTTCCTGTTTCTGCCGTATCATTTAGTTTTTCTAAATTCGTAATTGCCATTGCGAAAAGGACTGACAAAGGCGATGTCAAAATCAGCATTAAAATTTCCACGCGCTATACTCTCGCTTTCCAGTCGCATGACGTCACTGGCGGGAAGACCTGCAGGTTCTAGAAAGCAAAATGGAACATATTTCTTCCGTGCTGCTTAGCAAACATTGGGGTTCCACAGGTTAGGTTAGGTCAGTCATATCTACTGGTGTGTTTAGCCAATTTTGAGGCAAATCTGTGACCTTGAAAAAAATTACAGGTGTACTGCTACATTCCTCTTAGCCTCCTGAAAATATAAATCATTGGATTGAACCCCTACCGCATTGTTTGGTCTCAAAACTGATGCAAGTATCTTCTTTTTTTCTTCAACTCGGTTCGACGTAGGAGCTGCCAAGGTGTCCTGTCCCTTTCACGTGAACAGTGGTGGCCAGCACTGGAAGAAGCAAACTTTGGACTGCTGTTATCCATTCTTTGGGCAAGTGAATAAATTATTTTGAAGCAGAGACATGGTGTTTGCACAGCAGCTTCACAGAACAAACAACACAAACACTAATGTTTCTGTGCCTAAAGCCTTCGTAGCTGCTTGAACTTATTGATTTGAGCTCTCAGGTTGCAATGTTAAGGCAAGATGAAGATATAGTTAGAGTTTCTCTGCAAAATTGGGGGGACCTTACGCTTGGATGTCCAACTTGATCAACTCAAAACGTCCAGCCGAATTGAAACAAAGATCTAGCCGAACTGAAGCATGTAGCCGAATTGAAACTTGTAGCCGAACTGAAGAATTAGCCGAACTGAAGCGTCCAGCCGAATTGAAACTTCTAGCCGAACTGAAGCGTCCAGCCAAATTGAAACTTCTAGCCGAATTGAAGCTTCTAGCCGAATTGAGGATGTAGCCGAACTGGAACGTGCAGCCGAATTGAAACTTCTAGCCGAATTGAGGCAATAGCCGAATTGAGGCTTCAGCCGGATTGGGACGTAACCCGTTGAAGGTGGGGGGAACGCGCTTCCTCCGATTGTTGTAATCGGAAATGGCGGCGCATCTAGTTCAGCTGGCACGAGTGCGCCTCTCCTGTCTGGTCCACATGTCCGCGGTGGCTGCACTCGTTCCGTGGCCCCCCATTGTTACTTCCCGACGGGGCATTGTTTTCCGCTCAGAAATATCCCACCCGCGGAACCGGTCGGAAATGAAACCTCGTTTACCAAACCGATAAATCACGGACATCGGAACTCGTGGAAGTTGGTCACGGGTCGAGACTCCTTCACACACACACAGGTCGTTTCTCTGCCAGTGTTGCAGGCGTTACCGAAAAAAAGTAACGAAATACGTTACTCGTTACTTGCAAATAAAAGGAACGCGCTACCGACCTACGTTACCTCAAAATAAAAGGAACTCGCTGCCGCTACCCTTACCGACAAAAGGTAACGAGCGTTGCTTTTGCGTTACTTTTTCAATTACGAATTAACACGTTTCACTCTCTTGACGTTAGAAATATGTATAAGCGTCGTATTAAAAAAAAACACATAAGGTCCATGTAGAAACTGAACATAATTAACTTATCGTTTTTACGGTTTCACATAAATACTAAGAAAAGAAAAAAACGCAGAAGAAAAACGCTTAAAGCTCAAAAATTCACGTAGCTTGGCGCCTCGAAACATAAAAAAAAAAAAAAAATTGAAGTGTTTTTTTTTTGTTAGGCCTTTGGAAGAGCATGTAAAGAGTAACGTAAGTACATTACCCGTTACTTGAAAGAAGTAATTACATTACCCGTTATTGTCTTGAAAACGTAACGAGTACGTTACGCGTTATACCGAAAAAAAGTAACACATAACCGGTGACGCCGTTACTTGTAACGCGTTATCATCAAGACTGTGAATCTCCACGCGTTTCGGGCACTTCCTGCAGCAAGACGGACTCTCCGACATGGCCCATGATCGCCATGTTCATAAACTGGGACGAGAGCGTGACAAGTGGGTAAATGTTCGTGCGTACCGCTAAATCGCGGTCTCATCGCTCGTACGTCTTACAAAGGACACGGTGTTCGCTGCAGACATATTAGGGAGTTTTAGGAAACCGTTTTTGCACATCCCATGCGGTGCGATGGGCCCTCCGGTACGCACTGCGCATGCGCTACTACAGAAGGCTCTCATATGCGCAGTTCGTAGTGGAGGGCCCATCATACCGTATCGGAGGTGCAAAAACGGTTCCCTAAAACTTCCTATTAGGGACTTTTAGGGAACCGTTTTCGCACATCTGATACGGTACGATACGCCCACCGGTACGAACTGCGCATGCGCTTGTCTTCTGCGATAGCACATGGGCAGTTTGTAGTGGAGGGCCCATCGCACCATATCGGATGTGCAAAAACGGTTCCCTAAAAGTCCCTATATTGTCTGCGGACACGCCTCAGACATGTTCGAAGCATCTTTGCTTCATATATTAACGTGAAACGTGCTTTGGCCAGTCGCTCCGAATTTCGTGAAGCCGTGGCCCGTGACGTTCCATAATGCAACGCGCGCAGCGTTGCATTGTGGGACGTCACGGACCTACACACACCGATTCAGTTTCTCCGCTAAATTTAGCGATGAAGTTAAATTGACGTCAACTTCCCCGCTAAATTTATCGGGAAAATTAAGGTCCCGTGACCTACACACCAATTCAGTTTCCCCGCTAAATCTAGCTTAATCTAGGATAAAAGGATAATGAAGTGTGGTGGGGAGGAATGAAAAATGCGAGCTTTCAGGCTTATGTTGGGGACTGGGAAGGGGATGGGAAGGGAAGGGACGTGACGCGATTTGTGAACGATAATCTCGGGCACTTGTTGTAGTTGACAAGCAGACACCGCGAGGGCCCGAGATGGTTTGAAAGTTCGTTGTAACGCTTCTGCTTTATCGTGCTAACACACATTTCTTAGCGTGTCCCGCGTGAAAATCTTCGACCCAAATAACGCGCAATATCTACATTCATATCCGTTGATATCACACAGAAACGACAGACATTTTTTTGTATACTTTGTAATTAGCAATATTATAGACGTCGCGCACTGGGGCAAGATGAGGAAAACTATTCCAGGCAGGATTCTAGAAGGTAGTGTATACCTACGATCGTGGACTGTATACTTGACTCTGCATTGCGTGAAAGATAGGGGGAAAAAAAGAACAAAATAACCGTGTTTACTTTTATTGCGCGCCTATTGTCCTTTCGGCGTTCGTGACATTAGTATTGTTCGCGAGACAAAAGAATGATCTCGTCATGCTACCAACGGAGTACAGCGTGACGAGCTGGGCTGACTGCTTCCAAGCGACTCGCACGCACAGCTTGGACAAACCCCCGCATACCTCGCGTGCGAGCCTTCGCGATGGAAAGAAAACGAACGTCTAACAAAACAAACGAAGGAAGATCACATCCTGCGCCCAACCTCCACCTTAGCTCAGTGCGCGGGAGACTCGAGGAAAAGTAAACCAGATGTCGAAGAGAGCTGAATAGGCAAAGAACAACTCGAATTCCAGTTCCTTAAAATCCTTTTTTTTTTTTTTTTGAGGGGGTGGCGTGTTGGTTTTTAGTTGTCAGTTTTTAGAGGCGCCTGAATGCTATTCTCAGTTCCGTGAACTGGGGAAACTACGTAGTTGAGGAAGATAATACAAGAAACGAGAATAGACAAAGCAAATGCAAATTAAGGACACGAGATAATGCCGGAAACACTCACGTGTTGTGTCATGCACTGACTATTAGACGTAGATTTCGCGCCGTTTTCGCGTATGCTGTAGCTTTTGCAGTTAGGTCTCCAAGCTTATTATCGGGGGAAATTGGGCCGTCAGTCATCAAAGTACTTTGAGCAAAAGGATGGCCTTGGTGGAGAGGGAGCGACAATCGAGTGAATGTTGCTCAGGGCCAGGCATAAGACAATGTGGCCGTATTCGTTTTCTTTCAGTTGTGTTTGTTTCTTCTACCATCTCTCGTTTCGTTTTGTTTTTCTTTTCGCGCTGTGTCATTTTAATCTTAATTTTTATGTCTCCCTAAAATCGCACTATACATAAGTTCTGTGCGGAAAACCAAAAATATAAACTTTTATTAAGGCTTTGTTTTTAATGTAATATTGAGAATTTTTTTTAGTTCTTTCGTGGTTCACTTGGCATTTGCATATTGTTTAGACACGACCGCTTGATCACTATGGCGGCTGAGGCGCGAACAACTCCAGTTGAACACGCGTTACAGTCACCGTACCCCAAGCGCGCGTTCGGTGAATGCCATTTATACCGGTGTTTCTTAACATTTCTTGTCTATAAATCGCTACACCGGGGGATTTACTCAAACAGGGGTCAAGCCGAGCTGGCTGAGTTCGTCGCTGTAGGCGTGGTTCAGCGGACACGAGTTCAGTAACTGTATATTCTCAGCCCTTTAGTTGCTCCACTATTTACAGTCCGCAGGTTAGCGCCACCATGCTCAATGACACCCACTGCGGCCGCTCTGAGAACTTTCGTTTCCCGCGTCACAAAGAGTCACTCGTCGGGCCGTTCTCAGCGAAACGGGAACCAGAACCGAGCGGTTGCGGTTTAGATAACCGAGCACGTGAGTCGTTTTCAGTTATCTAGAGTGGATAGAAACGGTTATAAAAAACGACTTAAACATGAGGACGATACATAGAAAGGGGGGACGGACAACAAATAGTTCCATGATTGGAAGTCTTTGTTGTCCGTCCCCTCTTTCTATGTATCTTCCTCATGTTTAAGTACTGTTACCAACACGCTCGTTTTGTACTCAAAAACGACTATATCTAAGTACACAAAAAAGCTGTTTTAATAAAAAAAAAAAAGGCTCGAAACAAATTGGGCACAGCCGTTTGCGCATTTCGTCTGACTCTATACACATTTGCAAAGGCCATATCCTACATGCTTCATATCTTTATGCTGGAGTCCGTTTACATATTTATCTTTGTATATCCGATGACGTTGACAAAAAGTTATCAAGCTTCGTGGCAAATGCGGTGTTCTCAATGTTTCAGCGCTAATGCGTATTTTACGATTGGCAATGTAGAGTTCACGCAAATAATGAAGTCCTTACTACTAAACCCTCTTGAACTATTTATGTTTAGGCTGTGTCTCCATTGTCAAAGAAGCTTGCGATAAAAATAATCATCCCAGTTTCCGACCATGACCACGGTGTGACGCACCTGGTACGCCTTGAACTTAAAACCACACCAACCGGCCATAGCCTAACAGAGATGCCCCCACAACCAACTACACTCGAAGAAGTGCCTCAGCTCCCGCTGAGAAGGCGACTACAATCGGAAGCGTTATACGCACGGCGACCAACAAGATCATAAATTCATAAGCCTAGTCGTGGCGTTACTCACGAACCCTATACGCAACGAATGGAATGCAGTGTAAACAGCGACCGCCGACATACTTCTCCATAGACTCATGCATCATCCACTACACGAACGTATTCCCACGCATGAGTCCTGGGTGTCACATCGCACGAAGGTCCGCGCCGGGTAGTCGCCATTCAAGGGTCGGCGACGGCGATCTGACACCCGCATTCTTCCCAGAGCTAGAGCTCGGCCGTACGTGTCTCGGGTGGCGCCGGCACCCCGCTCATGAAAAGGGCCACTTGTTTATGCAGATGGCACGTGAGGAGCACGCCGACGACGGGATCGTTTGTCGCCCCACCGGATCTGGCGTCGAGACGCTCTTGGAAATGTCGCGAGTCGAGCCCAGTGACTGACGAGTCGCAGGCTTACGCCGGTCAGGGAGCGGGAAGCAAGACGCTCGCTCGCGTGTCAAGAATGCAGCCGGAGACGGTGGACAAGGAGGGCTTCTGAAATTCGTATTATAGTTTTTTTATTATTTATTTTTTTATTGTTGCGGTTGAGGTCGCGTATATCCGGATCGCCATCTCTGGAATTCCTAAACGCTAGGGTTTACCACGTCGCTCGCTCCTTAATAAACGTCGTCGTAGTCCCGACTGGGCTCGGGCTCGACGGAATACACAAACAGTCGCGTTCCAAGAGTCGATATATGCGCGTCATTCTTTGCTGCGCTGCGAGGGTTCACCCTTCTTGCACCCAAAAGGCCGAGTTGGGAAGGTAGGGATCTTTTGACGTGCAACTGAAATCTCGGCTACTTGGAGCCTTCTCGGCAATAAGCCCTCGTTATGTTGTCGGGACCTCGGCCGGGATTCGAACCCGGCGCCGCCTGGGAATCCGTAGGCCACTGCTTTACGTGTTTGCTTTACGGACGCATAGATTCTAGTCAGATCAGGACTCCGACTGACTATAGTTAAGTAAGAATGGTTAGTTCCTTGAGCTTGCGACGAATTACAACACTCTACCGGCAACGTTCAAACTATGGAAACCATGGGATGTATCATGTTCCGACTCAAAGCATCGTAACAATGGACTTTTTTCCAGTAAGCTTCTGCGTATGCGCACACTCTCTCCCCTGGCCTTGCTTTCGCTGTCTCTATTTTCGGAAGGCACCATCCCCACACGACACAACATTCTCAGCGCCTATATTTCCACACATTTCGTCTTTCTTTTTTTTTACGATTATTTTTTTGGGGGTATTCGTAGCATGGGGCATAAAAAGCAATGAAAAACCAATACAACGGCACGATGTCAATGTGTTTTGACAAGCGGAGTCCTTTTGGGCTGCCCTTCATTTGTAGTTCGCGGACAAACCGCCACACGGCGCTCGTTGCTCGAAAAAGGTTCATTCAGCTCAAAGCGACCAAGACCAGACCAACGGACGCATCGAGGTAGCTCTCGCACGCGGGAGTCGGGAGCGGTGTTTCGTGCTGCTTCCGTGTCACTTTAACCGACTCGTCTTTAATCCCAACGCAATTCCTGTCCAAACCCCCACGCGCGTGTGTAACAAACGAGGAGACAACACGAAGGCGGGGGCGGACAAAAAAGCGGGAACCGCGCCGCAATTGGTCGGATATGAGGAAGACCAAGAAAGAGTGGGACATCGATTCCAGTTAGTGGGAAGCTCGCGGACGGAGAGGGCGCCCCGCTGGGAACGCGTTCGGCTCGAGCGCATCGAAGACAGGTGGAGAGCGAAGGACGGAGGAACTGGACCCGCTAAAAGCGCTGCCTTCAAAGGGGGGGGGGGGGGGGGGGGGGGGGGGGCGTGACATTCTTTCTTAGGTGTTTCGACGGCGCGTTCTATTGCTCCTCATGCTGCACCGAGCTCAACTCCTTACATTACGTTACGACGAGCCTTGTGTCTTTGGTTGCCACGGTAACTCACGGTCCTAGCTCGTCGTCACCGAAACATTCGTGTTTAGAATGTTGCGTGCCAGGCCACGGCCGCTTGATAAGGGACTCCCGACAGGGGGATCGAGAGGCCGTGGCCAGGCTATCTCCTTGAATTGGTAGCCACGCTTAATATGAAGCACAGATTTCCCGGTGACTATTCGTAACGTAACGTATAAAAACTGATCTGTGTGAACCAGCATTTAGTCAGCGATACGTTAGCAGTACGTTTAAATTAGAATTTTTGTTTCACGTTCTACAGTGTTTGCAAATGTAACAAAAAAAAACCGCCAAATTAAGAAAAAACAGTGAATAGTTTTTTTTTATTTCTAAAGTATTGAAATTTTGGCACGCCTTTAGGACAACACTGTTTTCATGAAGCATAGTAGGGAAATCGGAGCATAATTCATGGTAAATTCATTGATATATGACCTGCTAACGCAGCTTTTTTTCAAAGGAGGGGACACACTTTAAAGTTTACTTCAAAACCCTAAAAAATGACTGTTTTTTTTTTATGTCAACTGTTTCTAACATTTTGATGGCCTTCATCATCAAAAGCAGAGAGTTAACGTAAGCACACCATTGTGACACGCAAGTTTTTTCTAGTACAATCGCGGAAGACTTTCTTCCGAAAGTACCAATCTGCCGGCTGCCCCCCCCCCCCCCCCCCCCCTAGGAAGAATGCATATTAAAGTTTGTGGCAAGAAAAAAAAAAAAAAAAAACAGACGGAGTACGCGAGGTGCACAACACCGCAGGTCAGTACAGACTCCGTCACTCGCTAGTCGGCAGCTCTCGAGGCAGGTTCCAAAGTCTCCACTCGTGTCGGCGGGTGCTTGTCGCCGTCCACCGCACCGGCACTGCCGTTCTGCGTCAACGCGATAAGCGACTGACCCACCACTTTCTTCTTCTTTCCTTACTTTTTTTTTTCTTCCCCGGAGCAGTTCCCCTATGTTCCTGTGAGTAAGTGCAGCGGTGGTGGCGGTGGCGGCGATGCTGGCGGTCGGCTTCGTTTTCAGGCCAGGTCGCCATGCTGGCTCCTGTTTGCCCGTTGTGTGTTTGTATTTCTACCACAACGGTGATTTCGGTTGGCCTGGCGTCGGTGGGCCCTCCTCCAACAGACCACCACCGGGACTTTGGGCCAACGGTGCTTCCGTTTTCTTTCTCCTCGCGCGTTTCTCGGTGCAACTGCGTGCCGCATTTGTTTGCTTTGCTCCTCGCTGTTGGTTGTGTGGATGGCGTGTAGGGTTTTTATGGGGGGAGAGAGGGGAAGCAGGACGCGGTTTCGCTTTCTATTGAGTCTGTTAAAAGGTCTCCCCAGCGCGTGATTTCATTAAAGCGAGGGGACGGAGGAGTAGGAGGCGCTCGGTGCTTCGGTGCCGCGGCCTAGTGTTGCCAAACCTCAGCTCTGCAGCGAGGAAAGCGGATAAAAAAAAAAAAAAAAAAGAAGAAATAAGAGGGGAAATTATGTTCTATAAAATGTAGCAAAAATGTAAAAAAAAAGAAACGCATTTCCTTTTTTTGGAAGGAAGTACGCGATTGTTTTGACGCTTTTTATTGGAAGTCATAAGATAAAGAAAACCATACGACTGAATCATTAGTTCTGTCACTTCCGTTCCCTGCGTTACTTTTATCATTCCCGACGGCCTTCGAGTAGCTGGTCATTTCTCATACTCGCATCACAACCGTTAGACAAAGATCGGATGTACTATCGAGTGCGAATGAAAAGTGAACAGCGAAGCGCGTGGCCTACGATAGATGCATGGGGTACTTAGGCAACAAAGAACTGATCAAACCACGGGGTGGAAAGAGAGCTGCGAGGGTGCGTGAGCCTACTCCGATGTGCATACCCTCGTAGCCCCTCCCTCTACTCCGCGGTATTATCAGTTCCTATGTAGTTGCCTCTAGGTTGCGCAGCATGTATCGTATAGGCCGCGCGCTCCGCTCTTCACATTTCATTCGTAGCTGATAGAGTACGTACACGTTCCCCGCTTTACAGAGACGCAACCCCCAACTCCTATTTTGGTTTCAATTCCATTACATAGACTATGCTGTCGGAACACGCACGTCCAGCTCATCGGATGACGCACACCATTGACAACAGTAGCGACAACGCAACACCACTCGATTTTCTCTCGGTCAGGTCTCTCGACGTGCCGGTAAACTCCGTCTATCTTCACTTCAAATTATTCCCCGCGTTCTTCAACATACCCCTGTTCGCTCTCAGAACAACGGTTCTGCACACGTACTCGATAAAGTTGCAGCAGTCACCGAGCGGCGCCGAGATGCCGCCCCCTCGTAAATAAATTGCGAGCTCTTCCCGACCGCAACTGCAGCGTTTCTGATCCGGCATAGACGCACGCACGCAAGCTCGCGTCTGTGCATACTGAAAGAAAAATATTCACCGGGGGAGCGGAATCGGGAGGAAAATTCGCACGAAATAAACTTTCATTAATAAAGAAATGACGGTGCACGGAGATTCGTGCGCTTTATATGGATTATGAATGATCTTGGTCGGCTTTGTGATTTCCCGAGTGGCCCCCGTTGGGGGAGAAAAGGGTGAGGTGAACAAAGACCGAGGAACAGAAATAAATAATAAAAAGATGGAGACTAGTGGAAAGAAGCTCTACGATATCGTACTTGGAAACACAGAAGCCTTGTCAGTGCCCTTGCGCGCCTTTGTTTGTAGGGAAGGAAGCGAGACTGCAATTTTGTTCAATGCCAACATTTTAGCATTTATTAGACAGTTCAAAGGTGCGCTCATCGATTCTAGTGACGAAATCTCGAGCACGCTCGGAATAAAGACGTGCTATTGGTGTGCACACGAAATACATTACCGTCGAATAATGTTTCGCCGTAAGACAGGGACGGTATTTGGGTGCTTTCAAGCACGCTGTAGGGTGCTTATCGTGCTTGTTTTCTGTAGCAATGGACCTGTGCATTCGGAAGTGAATGGCCAGAATTTGTCATCGAGCGAAAATAAGTAGCCGGCACCGCATGCAGCGGGAGTCAATGTGTTCTTTTTTTTTTGTATTTTAAGGGAATAAATTAAAAAAAAAAGTACAACTCTCCAGAGACAGACGAGTCACGAAAACAAGCTCCATTCAATGTCGCCTTTAGTGTTCTCGCATTCAATCCCATATTCATGGTTTTGCTTTGTTGAGAGACCGCCTGAAACGTTGACGCCGCAAGCGGTATCGCAGAAGTAATTTATTGTTGTTCATAACGTGACCTTTTCTAAAGCTAAATATTAACTTTAATAACCGTTTTATTGACTAGCGTAGTGTATAATAATAAGCGCTTAGTTTCTAAAAAAAAATCGTAATTTAATATGTTCTACGTTAAAGCAACACACATCAGACGAAAAGAAAACGGGGTTCTCTTAAAAATTTCGCAGTAACGTATACAAGGTACTCTTTTTTTTTTATCCTTGCAAATAGAACGACGGCCGACAGGAACAAAGCGACTAGTGACAGCTATATAGCAGTTTTTATCTTTGTTCAGGGAATGAAAATGTACCCACACACGATTCCAGCCCCAATCAGCGAGAAATGAATGGTGCAAGTCACCCGATTTCGTCCTTCGCAAACTTTCGTACCCCGTCCTCCCATACGTGCGCTCCCGCGTTCACGCTCCATCTAACGAAGACAAAGCTCGTCCATCACGTGATCATGTTTTTCCTCGTCTACTCAATAGACCACTGCAGTGGACTATATACCGGAGAAAGCAAACGGCGACTGCCAAAAAAAAAAAAAATAAAGATTAGCTTATAATTTATTTACGTTTGCGGCGCGTGTACGCGGAGATCAGCGTCGGTCATCAGTCACTTCTCCCCACGGCGCAGGCACGACGAGAGCCCGGGGAAATGGCGCACATCGGGGATGCTGCTCTGGGTCCGTCCGTGCACATTCCTCCAGCTCTGCAGACCGATCAGCGCCGGCTTCGGATGCATATTAATGCTATTGTATTGAGATCGCAGCGCGTGGAGCGAGTCCGGCGATGCGTTGCACGCGGCGGGTTGTGTACACCTTCTTCGGATCGGACACGGATTGCCGACGTATCGCATCGCATTAACCGACGGCAAACAATGCGACCTTGGTTGGAAGTTGCCACGCACGAGTGATGCACGCTCGAGACGTTGCGGTGTTGCTTGAAATAGTAGATGACGGCGCGAGTTTTTCGTCGAAAGGGCTGACGCTTTCGTCTGTTCGTCCTCGCGGAAGCATGTTCTGCGTACGCCTATATTGATTTCGTCGATCATTAGAGACCAAGACGCAGCTGATTTCTTTCTTCCTGGGTGAGCGCGTCTCTAAGATAAGAAAGAGACGTTGTTTTCGCTTTTAGTTTTTGTTGTGGCAGAGAATAGAAACACAAGAAAAAGTGTCTCGCGAGGCCGTAACGAGGTTTTAAATCGAGAAGAAGCTATAATGATATACTTCGTTTCAGCTTCGGTCCGAGCGTGGCCGATGTTATGAGCCGAAGGGTCAATCAAACAGCCAAAGAGCACAATGTCATGGCGTGCTCTCTGCAGTTGATAGGACCAGCCGGTATTCGC
>JABSTQ010008609.1:0-29545 GCA_013358835.2 Ixodes persulcatus | reverse complement strand
ATCGCCACAGCTTTTACACAGTCACGTGCAAGTTCATTTCATACATACATCTTCCCGAAACCATCTGTTATTCGTAAATGCCAAATTTTTGATTTCAGGGCTTGTATGATTAGCACACATTGACTCGTATTGAGAGAGAATATTTACGCAAATCCGATAATGTTGGAATGGCGTCTTTATTCACACACGCGTTCATTCAAGTACTGCCAAAGGCTACAATCCAAGGGAAGTAGGCTAACGACAAAAAGTGATGCTACCCCGATAGTGCTGTCACCCTAAAGTGCTGTGCTGTGATGTTTCGGTGAAGTCCACTCATTGTAACCATCCTTGACGTCACGAACAAAACAAGCATCGCCGTGACGTCACGAGTCACGATCCTGGCTGCTTATCATCAGTTGTGACGACAAGTTTGATGGTGCGTGTAAAAAGCACGGTGGATGTTTGAAGCAATCGCATCTTTAAAGGAACCACGTCGAAGTTGACACTCTGACAATTCCCGTCGCTTGGCCAATCGCGGAAGGCCGACCACAACAATATTTTGAACGCGCACTTCGCTAGCAAGATACATACCACTATATATCACAAACTGATTGTCCCTGGAATTATTACTGTATTGCGCAAACATTTTTTTTTCGTGTGTTTGAATCGATAGTTTTCTAGATGACTTCTCCTCCTGATCACGCTTCGTTGCCCATATCCGCCAATTCCTGTGCATTTTTGAGTAGAATCAAGATCACATTTGCTTGACACCCTTCGCTGAATTCGAAGTGTCGTTATTTTAAAATGTTCTGCCATTGCACGATTTAAAGGATTTTAATCTGGTCTCTGGTTTGCGGATTCTTAATACGTTAGACCGTGCAGAAGATAGAACTCAAAAAATGATATTTCTCACACTCCAACTGGGTTACATATTTATTTGGAAAACGAATGATTAAAATTAAGCTAATTCATTCCCCATCTTCTTCTCCATTCAACTTTAGGAATGAAATTCTTCTCAGATGTGGTCACAATAAAGGGACAAAAGACACGCCTTCTTTTTTTTTTTCTTTTTTTTTTAACAGCGTCATTTTCTTTGTCTATTTTTCAGAATGCACACGTTTATGAAAATCAGCAAGGCGTACACAGATGTGTTCTACTGCAAACCTGGAGAAAGGATGTTCTTCAATGGATCACAATGCTTTTGAGTTACAGGCGAAGTCAGAAATCAGCCAGAGGGCCAAAAATTTTGCCGGACCATTTAAATTGACCAGCAGCGCTGCCATAGTCGCATCATTGCCGCATGTTATATTTGTGGCGTTTAAGTGCTTACGGAGAGATCACAATACAAATTAAGTTTGATTTATTAGATTAAAGATTTCAAGTACATTATCAGCTGCCAATAAAATAGAATATTTTATTATCATCATCAACATCGTTAAATTTTCACAAAATTTATTCATTTGAGAATGCATTTAATTATGTTCTTCAACTTTATTTTATATATGACAAAAAAATGAAAGCCGTTTACAACTCCCTGTAACGCCGAATTAGAACGCAGCTCTTGAGGAGGAGGAGGGGAAGGTACGGAAAGGGGGCTATGTCCCTCCTCCTCTCCTGCTCGCCTCCCATTTAGGGGAAAACTTTCTGGTAAATTTAGCGGAAAAAGTTCCTCGCTAAATTTAGCGGGAAATTTTTTCTGCTAAATTTGGCGGGAAAGATTTTCGCTAAATTTGGCGGGAAAATTTTTCCGCTAGATCTAGCGGGGAATTTTTCCCGTTAGAACTAACGGGGAATTTTTCTCGCTAAATTTCGAGGGAAATTTTTTCCACTAAATTTAGCGGGGAATTTTCTTTTGCTAAATTTAGCGGGGAAAATTTTTCGCGAAATTTAGCGGAGAATGTTTTCCGCTAAATTTAGCGGGGAATTTTTTCCGCTAAATGTAGTGGGGACAATTTTCAGCTTAATTTAGCGGGGAAAATTTTCCGCTAGATTTAGCGGGAAAATATTCCGCTAGATTTAGCGGGGAAATTTTTCCGCTAAATTTAGCGGGGAAATTTACCCATCATGCACTGCGCGGCTACGCCGACGCCGACGCCGACACCGCTCAAGCCGCAAACGGGCGCCTAAGAGCTGCGCATAGACAAGATTCAAAGATATTGTCACGAATGACAAGTGATGAGGCGATAATAACTGAGTAAACTGAACGTTTAATGGGGCGAACTTGTGCCCGAAAATAAAAATGAAATAGAAGATAACAAGAGAGCGTCGCGGGCGTCGAAGGCGGCGAAGCAGCAAGATCGAACGCTGAGGCGAAAACTGACTGCGGCTCGCCACGCGGAGCCCCATGTACACGCGTGGGGTTCTGGAAGAATCGGCGTAGAAGGTTCTGCGTGTAGAACATTCTGACCTCGAACAAGCAACACGGTTCTCGAATTTACCAGAACATTTACGTCAGAGTTCACAAAAATGCGTCCCCGCGGCCAGGAATCGAACCCTGGCTTTCTGCGTGGAAGGCACGCGCGATAACCATTAGGCCACGAGCGCGCTGCCTGCTTGGTCAGCTGCGCTCGCGGCATTACTCCCCCCTTTAAAAGTGCATCGCCCCGATGCAACACAAAACAAAACAAAGCAAATAAAAAGGACGGTAAACTAAAGAGTCATTGGGAAGGCATAAGGTGCACAGTCCTATCGGGCGTAGTACGGCTTCAGGCGCACGACGTGGACGACTTCAGGCCGTGGTGGGCGGCGTGATGATGTTCTTGTTCCGTCGGGCATCACCTCGTAGTTCAGCTCCCCGAGGCGACGAAGTACCTTGTACGGTCCAAAGTATCGTTTCAGCAATTTCTCACTGAGGCCGCGGCGACGGATGGGCGTCCACACCCACACCCTGTCTCCGGGCTGGAAGCGGACGTCCCTGCGACGAAGGTTGTAGCGGCCCGCGTCGACGCGTTGTTGGGCTTGAATACGGTGTCTGGCGAGCTGGCGGACTTCTTCTGCCCGTTGGGCAACCACCTGGGGGTCGTCACTTCCGTCGACAGCCGGTTCGTGGGGTAACATCGCGTCCAGCATTGTCGTTGCTTTTCTGCCATGCACCAGCTGAAACGGGGTTACTCCTGTCGTCTCTTGCACCGCCGTATTGTAGGCGAACGTGACGTAGGGCAACACCTCGTCCCACGTCTTGTGCTCTACGTCGACGTACATAGAGATCATGTCGGCGATTGTCTTGTTGAGTCGCTCCGTCAGCCCGTTGGTCTGCGGGTGGTACGCAGTGGTACGACGATGGCTGGTGTGACTGAGCCGGAGGATTTCTTGGGTCATCTGTGCCATGAACGATGATCCGCGATCTGTAATCAGAACTTCCGGAGCGCCGTGCCGGAGAACGATGGACTCGATGAAAACCTTGGCGACTTCCACAGCAGTCCCTGAAGGAAGGGCTTTCGTTTCTGCGTACCGCGTGAGATAATCTGTGGCGACGATTATCCACCGGTTTCCCAGGGTCGACGGCAGAAAAGGACCAAGTAGATCCATTCCGATCTGCTGGAACGGTGTAGTTGGCGGAGGAATCGGCTGCAGGAGACCTGCCGGCTTCGTCGGCGGTTTCTTGCGTCGCTGGCACTCGTGGCAGGATCGGGTGTAGAGGTGGACGGTTTTGGGGAGCTTGGGCCAGTAATACTTTTCACGAATACGGGCCAGTGTCCGGCTGTAACCAAGGTGTCCGGACGTCGGGTCGTCATGACATGCTTGAAAAATCTCCTCTCGAAGGTCGGCCGGGATAACCAGCAGCCACGGCGAGTTGTTGTTTCCTAAGTTTTCTTTGTAGAGCACTCCCTGTCGAATGGCGAAAGTCGGCAGGGTTCGTGAGAAAACAAGGGGCACGGTACTCCCGCCCCCTTCCAGGTGCTCGATTAATGCGCGCAGCTCAGGATCGTCCCGTTGACGTCATGCCATGTCGTCGGTGTTGACTGCTCCTAGGAAGCACTCGTCGTCATTGTCGTCGCTGCAGCCGGAAGGGGTTTCGACGGGGGCTCTGGACAGGCAGTCGGCGTCGCTGTGCTTGCGGCCTGACTTGTAGACCATAGTCATGTTGAACTCCTCCTGTGCTTGGTCATTTCGATCAGGATGCGGAAACCGAGATTCACACGGACGCAAGTAACGCGGGACTCGGCGCTGTACTAGTTCAGGTACAAGAAGGCTTCGAGAGGGTCATCGCCTACGCAAGTCGGACACTGTCCAAGGCGGAGAAAAATTACTCCACGACTGAGAAAGAATGCCTTGCGGTCGTCTGGGCAATCACGAAGTTTCGTCCGTACTTGCACGGGAGCCCGTTCCGCGTGGTGACGGACCACCACTCGCTTTGCTGGCTTGCGAACCTCAAGGACCCGTCAGGACGCCTCGCTCGATGGAGTCTCCGATTACACAGGGAGCGCGTCGTCGTCGGTGACGATGCGATGCTTCGCAACGGTGGTTTGGCGCACCTTCGACAACGTCGCGAAGCAGTTGCTGTATTCGGCGAGGAGGTCACTCAGCTGCCGTCGTTTCGGGCCTGGAAGCTTGGGGTCAATGTCAAGCTGCGCTGGCGGCGTAATGTCTTGCTGAGGTGGCGATGATTCTTCATCAATCGCGGCGATTTCGGCGGAGTTCCAAAGTTCATCGACGTGACCCACAGCGGCACCTTTTGTGAGGTGTTGCGTTTCTTGTCGGAAGTTTGTCACGAGCACCACGGTGCGCCCATCCTGAAGTTTAGTCACTCCTCTTGCGATGCCTATTCCTTTTCCCAGGAGCAATTGAAGGTTGCCTTCAAGAACAACTTCGCCGCAGGTAGCTGCATCGGTCACGACGGGTACGACAACACTTGATCGCGGCGGCAGGTTCACGTGGGCGGCAGCGACTCGGATGGTGGCTGACGCAGTTTGGGGTTTCTCTGAAGGTGGAACAGGCTTGCGCAGCGTCAATCTGTTCTCACCAAGGTCGATGACAGCGCCGTATTCACACAGAAAGTCCATGCCGAGGATGACGTCTCTGGAACAGTCTTGTAGAACGACGAACTTCACAGGGCACGTCTCACCGTGGATCTCGACTCGAGCAGTGCATCTCCCGACTGGTGTAATGAGGTGTCCTCCGGCGGTTCGTATTTGAGGTCCATCCCACGGCGTCATGACTTTTCGAAGGCGGCGGGAGAGCCTCCCACTCAAGACTGAGTAGTCTGCTCCGGTGTCTGCGAGTGCTGATGCGTCGTGGCCGTCGATGGCGACGTTTAGGTTGTTTGACACCGTTGCAGGCATGTCGTTGGGGTGCGTGGCGTCAAGAGAGTGGGAGCGCTCCGGCGTTCTTGGAGGCTCTTTACTTGGGTCGTCTTCGGCAACGGCACCTCCGGGCGTTGCCGCACTTAGTTTTCCCGACGAGATAGGGGGGACAGGCTCTCACGGCGCGACCGACGGAGAGGCGATGCGGAACGTCGGGGGGATGGAGAACGGGAACCTCGTGGTGCTGTTGGCGCTGGTGACGGAGGGCGACGGAGGTATTCCTCGATGTCTCTTGGTCGTTCTCCAAAACAAGGTCGACGGTCGTTTGGCGCGAATCCTCGCAGGCCGAGCTGGCGGTAGGGGCACCTTCGGTAAACGTGGTCAGACCCCCCGCAGTGAAAGCACACCGGACGTCCGTCATCCGTGCGCCACACGTCGGTCTTTCGAGGTCTACGCTGCTCTTGGCGCGGAGTGTACTGCAGCGAAGAGACTTCTCGTCGGGGTGCAGCTGGGTACTGCCGGGTGACAGGAGGCTGCGGACGACGAACAACTGCGGCGTAGGTCACAGCTGGTGGTTCCGGTGCGGCGTCGGCGAGAACGTCTGGCTGGAGCGCTTGCTGGACCTCTTCTCGAACCATCTCGGCGATCGAGAGTGAAGCTGGACGTTCGGCGGCCGGTAGCAGCTTCTTCAGCTCTTCACGGACGATGTCCCGGATTATTTCGCGGATGTCCGTGTTGTTGCAGCCGGAAGACGAAAAGGCAGCGACGCCGGGACCTCGGTGATAGTGGGCGGCACGAGCTTGAAGGGCACGTTCAATGTTGGTGGCCTCCGTGATGAAGCCTTCGACGGTGGTAGGCGGGCTCCGAACAAGGCCTCCGAAGATGTTTTCCTTTACGCCGCGCATCAAGACACGCAGCTTTTTTTCTTCGGGAGCGTTTGGGTCGGCGCGATTCATCAGGTGGAGAACGTCTTCGACAAAGCTTGTGACGCTCTCGGTCTGCCCTTGGTTTCTCGCTCGCAGGAGTTCTTCGGCACGCTGTCGTCGCTGTTGGTTGGCAAAGGTGCGTCGCAGCTCGGCCTGGAATTCTTCCCACGACGAAATCGACGCTTCGTGGTTTTCAAACCAGGTGCGTGCCGTGCCTTCCAGAGCGAAGTACACATTCTGAAGGCACTGCTCCGGTGTCCATCGGTTATGGCGGGCCACACGTTCGTAATGTTGTAGCCAGTCCTCGACGTCTTCATAGGGCTCACCATGGAAGGACACGGGCGTACGGGCGGCGACGGGTAGGACAACGACGGGTGGCGTGGTCATCGTCGCGGTCTTCTTCCTCGGTTTCGGTGGCAAGGGTCCGAATTCCGGGGATTGGCCTTTGGTACGGCGGCTTGATCGGGCTTTGGCGTCTTCTGCGAAGGGTAACCTCCCGGGGCTGAGCACGTCACTTGGCGGGCGTGTTTTCGGAGGGGTACGCTCCACGGGCATAGAATGCGATACCCAGCACCTCCACCAAAATGTCACGAATGACAAGTGATGAGGCGATAATAACTGAGTAAACTGAACGTTTAATGGGGTGAACTTGTGCCCAAAAATAAAAATGAAACAGAAGATAACAAGAGAGCGTCGCGGGCGTCGAAGGCGGCGAAGCAGCAAGATCGAACGCTGAGGCGAAAACTGACTGCGGCTCGCCACGCGGAGCCCCTTATGTACACGCGTGGGGTTCTGGAAGAATCGGCGTAGAAGGTTCTGCGTGTAGAACATTCTGACCTCGAACAAGCAACACGGTTCTCGAATTTACCAGAACATTTACGTCAGAGTTCACAAAAATGCGTCCCCGCGGCCAGGAATCGAACCCTGGCTTTCTGCGTGGAAGGCACGCGCGATAACCATTAGGCCACGAGCGCGCTGCCTGCTTGGTCAGCTGCGCTCGCGGCAATATTTTGCAAGGACACGTTTGTTTTTTTTTTGCTTCTAGTTAGCAAAGGCTTGCGCTTAAAATGTGTATCATTAGAAACACATAACGCGACATTTCGCGAAGTCCACATTTCTTCATCGTGGTAGTTTCCTCATCTATCGCATATCTATATTTTAATATTCATTCTCAAACGACGTAAGGCGCGTTGGCACACTTACGTTTCCTTACGACCGAGTCCTTGCGATCCCTTACAACGAGAGAGCACACTGGAACGCTGGCGCCATCTATCCGGTGATCCTCAAACTATAATTTTACAGCGGTATTTACGAGATCAAATGTACATACTATCTATAAGAGGCGGCCGCTTATAAGATTGTCAAAAGATTTTTTGAAGCCAGAACAGAAATAATTATGCGCAAAAGAAAAAAAAAGAAAAAAAGAGGGAAACGTACGGAAATGCCCAGGGTTCCACGGCTTCCCGATAGATCACGCCAGTGCATTTTCTGGTCGTAATAACTTTTCCGAAGTTTTAAGGCATACAGTCTTAAAAGTGTGTGACCCAACCTTAAACATGCATAATCAGCAAATCAAAACTAGTTTTTACTTGTTATAGGGAACGTGTTGTAATTATGAGTACTTAAAGGGATTGTCCGGTCAAATTTTGTATTCGAGAAAACAATTGAATATCATTGTTATTGCCTCGAGACGGATCGTACGTGCAATATCTCAATTTTATATGCCACTCTGCGTGAGTAACTGAATTTATGCTGCTCCACTCGCATTCTAGCGTAAACGCTGGTTTCGTTGGCAACATTGAAGCTCTAACGTCACAAAACACAAAGCGAGCATTTTTGTCTGCCTCAGGGTGCTTCGTTCTTGTTGTTGTGCTTGACTTGTTTCGTAGTTGGGAGAGATTTTTGTTGCGCGGTTGGGTGCCACAACCACCGGGCAGCACATGCGAGCCAAGACGTGACGTTCCACACTTTTCCGCGAGACGTGCAGTGACGAGCAAAGTGGATCGTCGACGTGCGTAGAGACTAGGTTCCCGTCAAGATCGAGATCCCGATTATGAAGCAGTCATCTCACAGAAGAGAGCTAGGAGCTGAGATCTAAGCAGACAGAAGGCTCGTATGCTGAGGTGTGATGCTGTGCCAACGATATTAAACTATGTCCATCCACTCCTCGCCCAAATCAGATCCATCGATTTGATTATGCTGCGAAACCGAAACCAACAGCTAGGCCATTCGGAAACGATACCAGAAGTTATATTTAGCACGCGTACAGTCCGATTCTGTTTGACACGCGTGTGAAAATGGAGCGTGACTACGATTCACCAAGCTCGTCCAAGTCAAATGACGACATGCATTTGAACGATTCGCCGTTTGTCTTCGACCCACAGACATCGCCTCTGAGGGAACGACCCGCAGCTTCAGCACCGATCTAGTGGATCCGCTGACATGTGTACCCAGATGCCGCTTCGTGTACTTAGGTGCCACTTCAGAGGCGAAATCTGCATCCTTTGCTTTGCAAGCGCCCCTAGTTCGATCGGTGGCCGTCGCAGTTGTGTTTGCGCGAAACGGCATACGTTTGCTCGAAGCTTATGGCTGTCTGCAAGTAATTTCCTGCTAAAAAGCGTGACTTTTTTGCACATGCTAGGGAACTACATTAAAAGAACCGTATTTAAGTAGGGTACAGCCTAGGAGACTATATAATTCGAAACAAAATACAAGACATCCATTGACCAACGCTTGTTATCCCTACTATCCAACAAACCTTTGCGTTTTGTGACGTCACGCAGCACCTACGGATGTCAGCCATTGACACTGGCGAAATTCGGGGTGCAGTTTCGTACTTAGGCTCATGAAAGGTTTAATTAATAACGGGAGCTCATATATCAAATGAAAAATGACGTTTGTCTACATGAAGGCTCCCTCGACGTAACGAGCTGAAGAACTTAAGTACTTTCGGTTTCGACCGGACAATCCCTTTAAAGTGGTGGGACGCTGCAGGTCTTTAACGTTTTTATTTTTAATTTTGCGCACTGAAATGTAGTACTCTGATGTATTTCTCAGTGGTGATTTCAAATATAAAATTAGTTTTGAGATGGTTTTACTAGATACTGATCAGTTATTAATATTTTTTTTTGATTTTAATTAGGTCCTCCTTACGGGCCGTTAGCGTAAAATGTTTAAAATATGTCAGAAGTTTTTATAGAATTGTATTCACCAAGACATGTCTTGTACGGTGATGCTATTTTAAACCTAATTTAATGATATTACATTGGTAAAAGACATTTGCAATCAAGTTGCACTGAACGGGAGGCTATGTCTTTTTAGACTAATTAATTAAAATTCTTGCATGACATATAAAGCAACAAAAATAGCATCACCGCACAAAGCATGTCTTGGTGAATGCAATTCTATAAAAATTTCCGATATATTTTGAAGACTTCTACGCTAACGACCTGTAAGGAGGACCTAATTAAAGTTACAAATTTATTGATAACTCAGGATCTAGTAAAGCTATCTGAAAACTAATTACATATTTGAAATCACCATTGACAAATATATCAGCATACTAAATTTGAGCATAATAAATTAAAAATTAAAATTTAGAGACCAGTTTCTGTTCTTAAAATAGTACGAATAAAAACATCGAAGAACTTCACAGACAACCACACTCTTTTTACAATAAAAATACTGCGGTTGTCTGTGAACGTCCTCCGTGTTTTTATTATTCCTATTTAAAGTTTTTTTTTTTTTTGGCGGATAACATTTTTGAGATTTTTTTGTTTCAAACGTTTATGCTATTGCACTTATTCGGTGTTCTTTTGAAAAGTTGTCATTCCCACGTGCCCCACAAGCCGTGGTTGTATTGTGGCAGTCCCCTGGGATCTAACGGTTTGTTTGCAGGCGGCACCATACTCTTGGAGTACTTCTCAATCTTCTTGATGATCTTCTTAAATTCCTGCGGAGAATAAAACCACATCGTTTTATATTTAAAATATGTTTTTGACTGAAGGAATACTGTTTGCTTCGAGTTATGGCAGAACCATTTCAAGACTTTTTATATTGGCATGTCACGTAGAGTGAGATACAAGTCCTGTCGCATTCCTCGCTCATGAAAACATTCGTTATATTCCAGAGTATCAGTAAGGTAGTATATCGCGCGCAAAACAAATTACAACTTTCAGATTATTAGAAATAAGGTGCGTAAATTGATTACCGAAGTAGATGGTAGTAGGTTGGATTTACCTAACTATCATTCAAACAATGAAAGAATATTTCAAAATGTTCATGGGTAAAGTGGCGGTATTTTTTGTTCTTCGTTTATTACTTCACGAATTATTAGTTCTTGACTCGGTGGATGCGTACTGAACACCTGTTTTAATGCATCTGCTGTTAAGGCTATGTAGGACGTCGAAGGCATTGTCAAGCTGCATTTTTACAGCTTTTTTTCCTCGACCTCCACAATCAGTGTTGATACAAATAAACGAAATAATATTATAAATAGTAGTATCATTCAATTAGATGGCATTTAAAACATGCGGTATATTAGAGTTCCTCCTATACTAGGGTGCCTTCATGTGCGCTTTGCTTAGTGTGGAGTCATCCGGCCATTTTGTCCCACACTTTTATTTTCCTTTATGTTCAGAAGCGCGTGAAAGAGCGTGTCCCTGCACGCGTTTGTGGCGCTGACTGTGCTATGGCGACATTTTGCTTTCGTCGATTTCTTTGTATTTTACCCGTGAGCGCGTGCTGTCGGCATCGGGTACTACAAAGGGTGGCATCACCCTAAACAGAAGGACATTGAGGCACCCTATCCTATACCATTATTTTATATAGCACTACAGAATAATTTAAATATTTTATAAGCAATTATAGCTCTACCCATAAAGCTTGGCGTCACCTCGTGAATTATTATGCAATTAAATGCAAAGGTGCAAGCGAGCTGGACAAGAATGACGAAAGCAAACCCTGGAGAAGGGGAAGAATAGGGACAAAGGACAAACACAAATCTCCAAACACAGCTAGGTGACTGGTGGGCGACCGAAAAAATCCGCCTAGTCCGGGTATCGAACCCGGGACTTCTCCATTTCCAGTGAAGTAGGAGAAGGCGACATGAATTAAAAAAAACGATACATTGACGAACCGATTTTTCTTTATGGTGGCTATATGTCAGTGAGATGGCAACTTGGGAAGCCAATTATCACTAGAAGTTGTGGGTTACTGAAAGTGAGTTTCATTATACACGACGCATTTCGAGATATGTAGCAATATGTACTACAAGAGCTCATTTAAATCGGAGCAATATTTCTAGGTTTCCGTTTTTTACCGTGAAAAACTGCCTTTTCACAATTCCATTTTCTTATGTACATCTGTCACGTTCTTGGAGTGACAACGGCGTGAAGAGGAAGAAAAGGAGAAGGGCGAGCTGAAGACAAGCGAAGGGCACGAGTTGTGTGTCTCGAGCGGGAACAGGCGAACGACTGTGGCGGACAGCGTTCCCGGTAGCCCAGGCAACGCTCCTGGAAAAACCCTGGCCATCCCAGGCAAGACAACACCTTCGAGCCGGAGTGATATCCGACAGCGCTCCCGCCAGCTCAGGCTACGCTCCTGGGAGATCCTGGCCCCGTCCCAGGAAGGGCAACACCGTCGAACAGGAGCGGCATCCAATCTCTGACCACCATCCCTTGCCGCACTGCTCAGAAACCCTAGCCTCGCCCCAGGAAAGGCAACACCATCAAGCCTGACGGACGGCTGGTTGCCGTTCGTCCATCGCAAGGTTGCCGGTCTCAAGTATTTCACCCTGGAAACCGTGGCTCTGACACAAGCGAAAAAGGGTCGGCTTCGCATCTATCGTCACTCAAAAACAGTGAGTGAACTTCAGGCCCCGATTAGACCTTGAGAGGACACCAAGCTGATCGTATTTCTAGAGACCTCTCGTATTTAATTCCAACATTTGTTTCTTTTTATTCAATTTTCTTATGCATTCATATTCCTTTGGAATGTATGATTAAATTGATTTCTACCTTCTACTTTCGTGCGTCACTTCGGTCTCCAACACGCCCTTGTCTCCTTGGAAGAACGTGACAATTGGCGAGCCTGCCAGGATTCGTGGCCCATTTCTTACGCCTCGTTCTTCTGAGAGGTACAGGAGCGTCGGAAGGCGAAAGGCATCCAGGGTCATGGAGGTATAGAGATTAACGGCTGTCGGAAAGGAACTGGGCTATGATGGGCCAGAGTTGAGAAAATGGGTGGACGACGAAAGAGCGCGATTAAGACAGGAGAGAGCTCACGAGCGTGAGTTGGCAAGGGAAAACCGCGAGGGGGAACTAGCTAAGCAAGCTACCCTAGAGAAGGAAAGGGAGATATTGCAGTTGAGAATCGCTGCGCGAGGAGGTCGCCAGGAAGGGGCTGATGAAGGACTCGGAGGCGCGCCAGTCCAAGCTTTGCGAGGGAGTCCGCACAAGTTGATCCCGCAGTTCAACGAGCGTAGGGACGACCTCGATGCATACGTGCAGCGTTTTGAGCGCACGGCGACAGGTTTGGGGTGGCCTCAGGACAAATCGGTGACGACATTAGGCCTGTGTTTGACAGGAGAAGCGCTCACGGTGGTTGGTCGCATGAAACCCACGGACGCGTTGGACTATCCTAAAGTAAAACTGGCTCTGCTCCAGAGATTTAGGTACACAAAGGAGGGATACCGTGAGAAATTTCGGATGCTAAACCCGAGGAGGGTGAAACTAGGAGGCAGTTCGCCGCTAGGCTGGCAGGTTACTTTGATCGGTGGGTGTCAATCGAGCACACGTGGCAAACAGAAAGAGGAGACTGGAAAGAAACTGAGAGTAGGAGAACCAGCTAATATTGATAAAGGCGAGGCCAGGAGAAGTAGCCGCTGCTTTCTTTGTGGGAAAGCGGGACATAAGGCAGGAAATTGTCGGAGTAAGGCTCAAGCGAGTAAAGCACTAACGTGCTGGAACTGTGGACGAACGGGTCACAGGGCTAATCAGTGCAAGGCGGGACAGGACGGAAGACACCAGGCCTCATGCCTGTGGGCAAGGCCTACAGCTACCGCGGACGAGCCAGAGGAATCCTTCGTCACGCTGAGGAACGGAGACAAGATTCCGGTGGTGAATGCAGCCGTTGGGAGAGCTCCGAAGTTCCTTGCAGAGAATATGCCCGTGGCTGAAGGACGTTTAGGGAACAGGCGAATAAAAGTGCTCAGGGACACTGGATGTAATACAGTAGTGGTCAGAAAGGACCTGGTCTCTCCGGAGAATTTCACCGGAAGATCGAGTGCCGTTTTCCTATTGGACCGGACAGTCAAGAACCTACCAGAGGCGAAGATTTCGATTGAGACGCCATTTTATACCGGAACGGTTCTAGCGAAATGTATCAGTGACCCACTCTACGATCTGGTGTTGGGGAATATTCCGCAGATCCGAAGTGCGGATGATCCAGATCCTGGATGGGAGAACGCACGTGAAGTGGAAGAAGAAAGTGCTGTCGGCGGCGCAGCGGTAAATTAAGGATCGGAGATAGAAGCGGACGTCCACGAGAAGTCCGGTGCAGGCAAAAACAACGACGGCTCACGTCACGCGAATTTGGCGGAAGTTGCTGCAACCCATGACACAAGTGTCCCACGTAGTGGAAGAAGGAAAAACAAAGAGTTAGGATTGAACGTGCCGCAGGTATCAATGATCGATACGACTCCAGAGGCACTCGCTCGAGAGCAGAGAGAAGACGAATCGCTCAGAAGGTGTTTTGATGAAGTTTGGCAAATCACGAGAAGGTCGAAATCTAGGACGAAGTTCCAGTTCTTTGTGAAAAACAGCCTGCTATACAGGTCTGTTGAGTATTCGTCGGGGAGAAAGACGATTCAACTGGTACTCCCGAAGAAGTTCAGAACAACGGTGATGACACTCGCGCATGATGGCGTCATGTCCGGGCACCAAGGCATAAAGAACACGCTGGGCCTGGTGACCGAAGAGCTTTTCTGGCCTGGGATGCAAAGCGATATCAAAAGGTACGTCCGATCATGCGACGTCTGTCAGCGCACGGTGCCAAAAGGCAAAGTGGGCAGGGCGCCTTTGGGGAATATGCCTACGGTTGAGACGCCATTTCAGAAAGTGGCAAGCAACATTATTGGACCTATCGCACCGAGCTGGACGAAGCGACAAGGATGGAAGGACGTTAATGTAAACAAGAATTTGGACGCAAATAAAAGGCGCCGAAGTGCGTGCGCTGATCGAAGAATTCAGAGAGATCTTCTCCGATGTTCCGGGTTACGGTCGAAAAGGAATGCCTCGCGTTGGAATGGGCCGTCGCCACATTCAAGTTGTTTCTGTATAGGCGAACTTTCAAGGTACAGACCGACCATCCGCCGTTAGAGCGTTTGAACAGAGCCAAACAAACTAACAGCAGAGTTATGAGATGGATCATGGCATTACAATATTAGAGTTTTCATGTCGAATACGTTAAGGGAAGAGACAACGTATAGGAGCGGACTTCATGAGTCGAGTATAAAGAGCCAACCGACAGGTGGTTGGGTTTCTAAATAGTGTAATCTTTTGTACTCCAGGGAAATAGAGACTCTAGCTATGCTCTACGAATATTGAAACAAAGTTAAAAGTGTGGAAACGGTGCCGTTGAAAGGCAGCGCGAACTTTAGAGAAGATAAGAAAAAAATGAACTATCTAGCGCGAGGGGACGGACTGTGACGACGAGCAGGACGTTCTCTGTTCCTGAGAGAAACTTTATGTGCAAGACGTGTTTTGAACAGGGTGACACGGCTGTAAATATTATCCGAACTCTTGTATTTTATTTCATGGTGCTGTTTGTGCGCGGATGCGTGTGTGTGAGTGCAGCTATGGTGCTCGCCAATACCGAGGTCTGCTCTTCGACATCTCAGCAGCGCAACGATACTACGCCTCATAAATCGAGGCTCTTCAAGTAAGGGGGAATGTCACGTTCTTGGAGTGACAACGGGTAAGAGAAGAAAAAAAGAAGAAGGGCGGGCTGAAGACAAGCGGAGGGCACGAGGTGGGTGTCTCGAGCGGGGACATTCGACGACTGGACCTGAAGGGCGGCAGTTGACCCGCCAAAGCTCCCGGCAGACCAGGCTTCGCTCTTGGTGAACCCTGGCTCCGCTCCAGGTCTTCTCGCCGCCATCGAGCCGGAGCGACGTCGTGCTTGCATCTCGCACCAGAAGCCCGGAGCATTGGAATTCGAGCTCGAAGACGGACGCGAAGGGGTGGCCTCGCAACACTCCTGTCAACCCAGGCCGCGTACCTGGTTGGTCAAGCGACACCATGGAACCGGTGCTGGGTGGCCCAGGGCTCCTAGCAAGCTTGGACCCACACCCGTAAAATCGAAGAACAAGGCCGGGTTCCGTTCCAAGCAAGATCGACGCTCGAGACTGTGAGTGTTCTCAGCTCCCACTTAAAGGAGCTGTGCAACGATATTCAATTGGAATGTTTTTCACTTTACACGAGCTTACTGGCACTAGTGGGACTCAAGGATACTCGCATGCAATGCCACTGGCCAAGAAACTCCTTTGTTGCGGTGTAATTTCAAGGACAAAAGCGATCATTTTCATTCAATCTCTCCCTTGCAAAATTCGATGACGTAACGCAGGGATCGCAGTACACCCGTATGACGATATTTGAATGCGGTTCATAGATTGGACCCGAGCATTGCGTGGGCACTCGATTTAGGCTCGTGATAATTGATAGCTCGAGAAGCATTCGAGTAGTGGCCCGTGTCCAATCGCTGCAACGACAATAGCCGAGCCATAACAATGTCTGGAACTCAGCGCGTGTCCTGTGCTTTGCCAACCCCAGCGCGTGGCTATGATCAACATTGGCGGCATATAATCTGCTCCAGATCACGTGGCCGCTTGTTCTGGCTGCGAGTTGAGGGCGTGAACGCTGCTCGTTGTTTTTTAATTTTTTTCTGGGACTTCTAATGCGTCGGGTGAAAAACGAAGGCGTGTTTCATAGGTCATTAACGTCAGGGATCCGTTCTAAGCGGTATTTGCGCAAAGTAAAAAAATTGTTGCATAGCCCCTTTAAAGACGACCGAGACTGACTGTAGCAACTGTAGCTATTTAATCACTCTATTTTTTGTTTCCTTTCGCTTCCGCTTATAATTTTGTTTTCTGTTCTGTTTGTCTTTTTTTTGTGCTTGTGAGTAAATTAATTTTTGTTCGTCTACTTATGTGTCGCTTTGTCTTTCGACCTGCCTCGTCCCCTCGGAGGAACATGACAACATCGTGCAATTTTATACTTTTTATTTAATTACAGCACCATCTCTGTGTTGCTGTCATGCCTCGAATTGGCCATGGCTGATGCGGAGATACCCCTCCCCCCCTCCCCCCCCCCCCATCCCCTCTCCAAAGATGTAATGTTAAGTTAATTAGATAATGTGTGTAAACATAGACTATGCCTAATTTTCTTATTACAAGGCTGACGAGACTCAAAAATAGTAAAATATCTCATTGATGCTCTTTTAATCACCGTTTTTTTTTCGGCACACCGTCTTTATTTTTAACCGTCTTCAAGTGAAGAGAATTTCATTATTCACTTTCCACCACCACTGCCCCATTCCTAACTGACCTAGGTAGTATGTAACATTGAGATGTATAATTTAGGATGACCTCATTACTCTGTATATGTAATGAGCCTTTGTGTGGCGTAGTGATGGCTAAGTTGATATACTGACCACGTTGGTGGAATTACACATTACTGAAAAGTTAAACACAGAGACACAAGAAAGCACATCTTTTATATCTACCTGCATTTTTTCTCTCCTGCGTGATGTGGAAGCTAAAATTTCTTGTGCTTCTACTCTAATGTTAACTTAAATATTTTATGTGCATAATTTGTCGGCATCATTTGAATTATGATGTGCGTATTTATTTGTGTTCAAAGTCGGTTCGGTCTCTCGATCGCAACGGCAGTATTTGAATTGAGAGACTGGTATACATTTTTAGTTTGCGCACTCACCGTCACGTTGAAAGCCGCCAAGTTGTTCAGCTCGCAGGGATCATGTTCAACGTCAAAGTAATATGAAGGACTGGCAGCTACGAAGTTGTCGCGGGGGGCGTACTGGTCGCATCTCACGGCGGTTTCCTTGCACCAGTTAGGCCTAACTGTGAGCTGGGGGACGTTGTAGAAATCTTTCAGCACGTCTCCGGTGCGAGAAGATAGCATCATTTGATCTAGACCATCCACGGTACGAGAGCCTCCAGGGGCCTTCATGCGTAGATCGTACATTCCTTCGTTGTACGAAACCATAACTACCTTGTGCCGCCCGAAACTCAGCGCCGAGATGCTGTCCGTTAGATCAATGTTAATGAGGACCTCTTGCCGAGAGGATGCCAGGTCTTCAGATAGGGCGTTCCACATGTCTTTGCCGTCGATGTTGCCAAGCGTTGACACAATTCCTCCTGAAATGCGTTGAAGGATGAATCAAGATTTGCAGACAACTCTGGTGGCGTAGCAGTTAGGTCGACTCATGTTGCTGAATAATATTTTTGGTCGGTCTCCTGGATGCACTGTGAAAAGGATCTCCATCTAGACTTTTACTCAGTGAAACCTGTATTAGGTTATTAGCAACAATAGCTTATCATCCGCTATCCATTATTTTTTTAAACCAATTATCTTGTGATAGTCTTACCCTAGTAGACTAATCGCACTCAGGCTGAGGGAGTCCTTTGTTATGAATATATGTGACACGAATATTTGAAAAATGTCCTTGCACCGATTAGCAAAGCAAACGACATAAAAAGTGTAATTCCGAAGAAAGAAGCAGTTGGGGAAATGTGTTCCCGGTGAACACAAGATAAAGTTGTAGATAAAGATATTATGCCCGTGGAGCATCGGCTTTTCTTATTCAATTCGACACTTCACAACCTGGCTTTTTCAGTTTGTCTGGACTTAAATAAAACAGGCTCGGCGAAATTTTCGGAGTTTATAATTTGTTTTCTTTTGTTTGTTTTTTAATTTGGGTGATTTACGTGCGAAATTAAAGAGGAGAGATTTGGCACGCCCCAGTGGAGGATGGTAATAATTTGGACCACCTGGGAAAACGTAATCCTGCAGTCGAAATCTCAGCTAAAAGGCGCCTTGTACGCAACGAGCCCCAGTCAGATTTCGGGCACCTCGGCCGGGATTCGAACCCGCCACCTGGGAGCCGTAGGCCGGCGCTTTTCCTCGGAGCCACCGAGGTGTCCTATCCCATTTTATCGGTATTTATCGCAAACATGTTACGGAAGCCAGCCTATAACGGATAAGGAAGTTCCGATCACTCGGACGGATCAGTTAGTGCGCTTGTTCACAGGAGGAAGGTCGTGGCATAATATCACCAGACGATTCGAACGACAGCGCTAGTGTTTATACGTAATGTGAAGTCGCCGTCCCCAGGCTCGGTGCCCCGCATGTTGCACCTCGGAACCCCAAGCTATGCGTATTAAGTGTGGTAGCCTTACTTTAAGCCACCGAATTGAAAGATTACGGCCGTCAGATCGAAATGCGTGCGCACGTGTGGGAGAGTAAAGTACATGTGCCGTCCTATTCTCCTTGTCACGCGTATGGGCCGGTTGCGGGGTCAGGCTCTCACTGGATGGGCCTTCAGAATTCCTAGCATGAAGGAGCGGGCTGAAACAGGAATAGCAGATAAGAAGCGGCGACGTGGTGAGCATGACTGCGCTGGACGGGACAAGGAGACACCGGGAGAGAGAAAGCGAGGTTTGACTAGGGACAGAGACGCAAGGTGGGCCTGCTCTGCTATGAAATGAACATTGCGCGGACATTTGATCGATGTTCGCGTCCCCAGCTCTTTGCTCGCCCTCCCGCGGCGGAAACGGGAAGCGCTGTAGTGAGGGTCCCCCAGTTCTTCTGCTCTGCGGGTGCGGCGGAACTGCTTGCGATCATGGCTCGCCAACAGTCATTTCTGAATGCAAGCAACACTCTTTACTGCCTCATTGTAGTGCTGCAGCACGTATGGGATTGTACCCAACTAGAGAGTTTTAGTATTGCGTGTACAAAGACACGAAACGTGCTGGAGTGAGCAAACGTGCAAGCGGGTAGGCGTTCCTTCAAATTGGAAAGGCTAAGATTGGCAAAACTATGGCGCGTAAAAATTAAAGCAAATAAATGTTATAAAATTTTTCGTAATAAAAAAAAAGAAAAACAGATTTTTTTTTATTTTGGAGTATTTAGTCCCGAATTAATGACGGCGAATTTGAAAGTTTCGCTTTTTACATTAGCTAGAATGTTTTCATTGATTTTAGACTTTCTATTTTATAACTTGTGATTTAAAAATGCTGCAATTGGCACTAGTGATGATATTTTGCCAAATGTGTATTGCCAAAGTTTTTCGCGCGCTTGAAATTAGACTAAACACACATTAGAGCTTAAAAAACGACGTATTAAATATTTTAATTGCATTATTATTAATACAACTTGCAGTAATATAGGCTCCCAATAAACGCCACAATCACGAAAATACGGCATTTAACCATAATAGACTTTACAGAAAGGTCTCATCTTCTTTTCTTTTTAGCATATAAAACACTCTGACATCGTTTTCAAGATAGACATAAACACCGGATGTAATATAAAGTCCTATGTGTCAAGCGTTGCGTTAAAAACACGCACACTTCTGCTCTCTGACTCGGATTCCGTTTATTTTTTTCTTTGTAGTGATAATTGCGTTTTTTAATTTATATATTTTGTGAACATATTTTGATCTCGTCTCTCGTGGCGATATTTTTGCGAAATTTAAATTCATTCTGTTGTACTGGTAATAATGCTAAAGCAGTTAATAATCGAAATGCCCCAAAACACATTAAAGGGCCCGCAGTTAATTATTTCACATGCCAATTATCTGAGCGAGAAAAAGCAGCAAGAACACACAAGTATCAGCGCTGATTTTTTTAATAAATACAATTTTCTATGTTACCCCTAAGGTGTATAAAAGACCCAGTCTTTAAAGGGACACTGAACTCTCCAAAATGTCTTGAAATAACTGGATCTGACAGGTATGTCACGCAACAAAGTTTCCGCGAAAACGTTTTTTAGCTAAATAATTACACTGTGAGACACAACTTGATTTAAGGAAGAAATCGAAATTGACACCTGTATCGAGTAAATAAATCCAAAATCTAATTTATATTCGTTTTTTTTCTTGAATTAAAACGTGCCTCCTAACGTGAATATTACGCTAAACACCGTTTTTGTCTTCAGAATCAAAGAGCTGAGCTGCGCGCATAGCACTCAAGCATCGTCGTATAAACGGGAATAATTTGTGACGCTCAGTGAAGCCATGACTCACCAGAGAGGCTCAGCAACTGGAATACCAGCACGCAATTCCCACTCTACCTATAACCGCCATTTAAAAAAAAAAAAACGAGTGGCGCCACGTAAAGACGGAGTCGCGAATAGGGTTCGTCACATTTTAATCAGTAGTATTTATAAAAGACAAGCAATGTTATTGCATTTCGAGGTAGTCGGTAGCGAAGCACGGCCGACACACCGCTGTAAGGATTGCAGAGGCACGTAGCAACAGGCTTTATATACACCCCGATCCGACCACATGACAAAAAGATGTAACACTTTGCCGTCGTAACAACATGTTTCCGCACTACAAAGTGAGTTTGCCTAGTTTCCAAACACGGACGCACTACAACAGATCAGATGCATTTCATGCGGTGTATAAACCATGGAAAACGGATCTTCAGGCTTTCCTGAGCAGAAGCTCGGCATCTATCGTAGGCTTAAGGACAGGCTTTCCTGAGCAGAAGCTCACCATCTATCGTAGGCTTAAAGGCTATGTCCATGAAGCAAACCTCCTTTCATATTTGTAATTTGTCCTGCTCCTACTTCATGGCTGCTGCGTTATCCTCAGCTAAAAAAACGGCATGGCGAATTTCCAGGGGGATCCTTGGCCGAGTTTGTTAGTGCACCACCGCTCGGAGCACGTGGAGCGAAATCTCGCGCTGCAGAACCCAGACATCCTGGGTTCAATCCTCACCCCTGCCAGTTTGGATCTGGATAATTATCGTATCGCGGTGTGCAGTCCTCTATCACTACTGCGTGATGTACGTTAATGACCTCAGGCTAGCAGTTGTACTGTACGGGCTAAATTTGTCCCCTATAGTGGGTAACAATTTGGTCATACTCTGGCAGGTTAAACTCCTGCTGTCTAAACAATTACCGACTAATTTGGGGAATCCCCTATCACCGGACAACAGAGCTTTAATGTAGCAAAAATAAAAAAAAAGAAACGTATGTTCCATCTTACCGGCTGCTGAATAGAGAGTTGGCAGCCAGTCGGTGATGTGCAACATCTGGTTCGAAAGACGTCTAGACTTGGAGAGCAGAGGACTCCAGACGAAGGCGGCTCCTCTGACGCCCCCCTCCCAGACCGTGAACTTGGAACCCCTCAGAGGCCACTTGTAGCCACTGTTGGGCTCCTCACCCCACGGAAGACCTCCGTTATCCGTACTGAAGACGATGATGCTGTTCTTCAGCATGCCCCTCTTGTTCAGCGCTTCCATGACCAGTCCAACGGATTTATCCAGCTCGTACACTGCGCCTGACAATGAACGTGGATTAATTGTTCATATTCACAAGGAATGACTGTAGAAGTTCTTCCCATATTATAATGAGGATCACCTCCGTCATCATATGAAAGACGTTCAGACTTAGCGCAATAAAATTTCCATATAAAGGGCGTTTTCTTTTTTAACGAATGCAGTTTAAAAAATAAAGTTGAACGCTAGACGGATGTGGTCTGCGAAAGTGAGTTATACGGCAGGCGGACATCATGTTTAAGAGCAAATGCAACTAACAGATGACTAATCAACGAAAACTTACTAATCCCTATTTAAATCCCTATTTGGAGAGCTTTGTGAATGGTTTGTGAATGGTTCAGGAGCTACGTGAGTTTACGCAGTAATACTGTTCGTGTGGGCAACTCTTTTTCTAAGTGTTTTACATCAACTTCTGGTGTACCCCAAGGTTTAAACCTGAGACCACTGTTGTTTATTTTGTTTGTAAACGATATAGTATCATGCGTTAATCACTCAAACGACCTTCTTTTTGCTGACGACATAAAACTCTTTTTAAATGTTAAAGACCTTACTGATTGTACTTTATTGCAAACGGATATTGGTGCAATTTCTGAGTGGTGTAGAAAAAATGCTCTGTCGCTAAATCCTGAAAAAAACGAAAGTAATTTCTTTATATAGAAAGCGGGACGTTTTCTTTTACCCTTATGTGCTTGAGGGAAATGTGATAGATCGTGTATCTCTAGTAAGATACCTTGGCGTCTATATTGATAGTACTCCATCATTCACTGCGCACGTTTCTAAGATTGTTGGATCAGCGATTAGAAAGTTGGGAATGATCGCTCGTTTATCTAGTTCTTTCACTTCACCATTATCTGTAGTGCGTCTGTTCTGTAGCCTTGTACGCTCAGGAGTTGAATTTGGTTCAATTAGTTGGAATTCACTATCTTTAACACAAGTTGAAATCATTGAGCGTGTGCAGAAAAAATTTATGCGAATTATTTATGACCGATTCACTGGTTGGAAACTGTTTTTTAGTTACGATTTCTTGCTGTCATTATTTAACCTTGAAAGGCTATCAACGAGGAGGGCTGTTAGAGACATTCATTTTCTTCATAAGGTAGTGCATGGTACTGTTAATACTGAAAATTTACTTATGAATATAAACTTTCACGTACCATTCAGAGATAGTCGCCATTTTTTAACATTTTATCCTACTAGAATTTTTGAAGCATCGCCATTGTGTCGGATGCAGTCTGCCTATAATAATATATGCGATTGTGACGTTGATATTTTTCTTGATTTTGTTAGTTTCAAGTCGGCCTTGAAAAAGTATATTTCATCCAACAAAGAGTTAGTGTAGGCTTGTATTGGCTCTGCAAACTTGTATTGTCCTTACAAATGTCAGTGTAATTTTGTGCATGCTTGTATTTTAAATAGTATTGATGTTAACACGAAATGACAGTGCACCACACAAAAGACTTTACAGCTGTTTGTGGGCACTAAAGAAAAATAAAACATTATTATTATTATTAATTAAACGTCTTAGGGCAAATGTTTATATTGAAGGAATGGAGGCAATCATTGTTGAAGGCCAGCCCAGTTCCTAAAAAACCTGGATCGAGCACGCAGTTTCAGTTATTTATTGTCAAATTTTATTCTCAAAATCTGTCGAGAAACCGAACGCGCGATGCCTGCCGAAAGGAAAATGCTCGTTTGACGCCGGAGGATCACGTGTTAATTACGAAATTTGCGCGACTTTTCTGCCACAGTGCGACCCAGCTGATTGCAGTCGGTCTTTCCTTCGCTTACGAAATTAAGCGATAAGCCACGTCTGCGGCCGCGACAAGTTGCAATGCTCTAATTCTGCGCGATATCTCTTAATAATGTTTTAAACATGGGAAACCGTCAAATTAAAAAAAAAAAATAAAACTGAACATAAACTATATCCACTAAAAAGTGAATGCATCGACGAAACTTGCAGCAAGGAAAGGCGACAAACATTATCCGGCCGAAAAAAGAAAAACGCGTAGAGTGGCTAATTAAAAGGCGAATGCTAATTCGGCGAGCTCATCCACCTATTGCTACGTAGTGGACGGTTCTCTACAACGAAAAACAGAAAATATGGCAGAAAAAAAGGGCCGTAAAAAGAAGCAAAAAGATAAAAATAAAAAAAACTGGGTGAAAAAGTGGTGAGCTAGACGTTCCCATATCGCGGCACTCAAACATCCAGAGTCGACGACCGAAACAGCATGTCTACCTTCTTGTAGCCCACTCCAAGTTGCAAGGAGGTGTTTCAGTTGCACACCTATACTCGGCGACAACTTTTCTTGGCAATGAAGGGAATGCTAGGGGGGGGGGGGGGGGGGGGGGGGGCGGAGCTCCTGCACATGTATCACTCCGCCAAGCATCCGGGCTTTCATTACGTCAGTTTTGGTTTCGTTTTCAGTTTTGGTTTCGTTCTCGGCATTCAAGGCAAGCACTCTATACAGCTGGTTAGTGTCTATGAAACCGTTTCCAGTGGACATAAGCGGGCTCGGAGCAGATGCCATTTGTTAAGGAAGAGATCCCGAGCACGTCCGTTTCGATGGTGTTGGTTTATTGTTCCCTCTCGTGCCGTTCATGATCTCGTTGTTCTGTGCTCCTCTACCTCTTTTTCCTCTTGTTACCTACTACCAGATCGCCTAATCTACAACACCATTTTTGCGAACCGAAAAAACCTTTAGTAACTAGAAAACTAATTTCATTTTTATATTTTTATTGTTCAAGATTCATAGCGATGTGACAATTTGAAACTTTCACGACCTATAGGGGGCGCAGTGGTGCCTATCAAAATGGCTGTCATCTGGATGATCGTCGTAGAACAGCTGTATAACAGCGGTACGAGGCTGGGTCTGTGTCGTGTAAGTAATTCTAGTTTTACTATATACGAGCAGTATTAGAGCCTTACGTTATTTTTTTCATGTCAGGAAGGTGTAGGCAAGCCCATTTATTATGAGGCCAATCATCCAGGAGCTAGGGTGCGCGATTCTCAAAACGCGGTACCACAATCGCTGAAAGTTGCGAATTATTATTCAAATGACGAATATTAAGATTATAATTTACGTTACAGCCAAAACACAATTTAGACCCGGGGACTGTGTTCAGCTGCGTAAGACAGCGTGCTTCGGCTCGGTAGCTTTGGCAGCGTTGCCAAGAAAAGTTGTCGCCGAGTATAGTAGCGTTCTAGTTGAACATGTTTCTAGTTACATTCTGGTCTCAATCGCCGCAAACGGTTATCGTAAAAATATCAGGAACGCTGTTATATGTCCAGTGTTTTCTTAATACTCTATCACTGCTGATGACAACGTAAACTATTTAAAACAGGTTAGGTTCTGTCGTGCTATTTGCCTGTTTCACTGTGGTACAACCGTGTGATTCTAGACATTTATGTCGACGCCTGATGGCTATTCATTGCTGAGAGAAAACATTAGAAATAAAATCTGTTACCGCAAGACTGTTTTTTTTTCCGTCACCTTTTAACGTAAACCTTTCGGTGGACATCCACCGAAAGGCCGCTTTAAAGAAGCCAACAGCATCCGGCAATTTGCAAGACGACTACAAGAACGAAAACAGTCACACCTGAACAAGGTGCAAAACTGGCCTTGAAGCGTTGGGCTCTGTATTATTTTTGGTTAGCGTTTTTTTTTACGTTAATAGTCACCTTTTAGCAAAAACAAATAAATCGCGTCTGTCTGAATAGCAAAGTCAAAGAAAATCCTCGAAGTGCCTGCCTTCAACTGCAATGCAATCCACTAAATGCTCTTCCATTGAACCCACAGGTCGCTCTATTATTTCGGGACTAACACTTGCACAAGCATCGAGGATTCTTTGCTTAAAGTCCCTAATGTCCCGATTTTCGGACACGCATTTATGTGACCCCAAAGAAAAACGTCCACTTGTGCCAAATCGGGCGATCTGAGAGGCCAAATTATTGGCCCTGCTCGTCTGATACACAGATTGTGAAAGTTGTCAAGCCAACTTCTAGCACCAGACGAAAAATGCGGTGGTGCTCCATCGTGCTGAGACCACGTCTTAGCATGATCTTTCACTGGCAGGTCGCAGGCAAAGTTATCGACGAATCTAAAATTACCTTCGAGAAAGTAAGGTCCAATAACTTTGTTGCCGAGGATGCCTCACCACACGTTGACAACAGCGAACCTGGTGGCACCACACGTTGACAACAGCGAACCTGGTGGTTGTGCCCCCTAACCAATGAGGGTTCTGGTCTTACCAGTAATCAACATTGTAAAGGTTTACAGTTACGTGGCTACAGGAGTTTTCTTCATCCGTCCAAATTACTTTGTTGAAAAAGTCCCTGACTTTATTCGCTTGAATTATGGCCCTGTGGCAGAACTCGCGCCGTTTTTCGAAGTTTTCTTCAGTGAGGTTCTGGTGTAGACGCACATGGTACGGATGCAGGTTATTCTTTCATACTACATTCCAGACGAAAGCTGCTTCCACACTCATCCGCAATCTCGGGTGCTGGCTTGTGGTGGATTTTCACGTAAAACAAGGACATCCATTTTATAATCTTTACTGACGATAACGAACTTTCTGCGCCTTCTGTGGCGTACAGAACCTGTCTTTCGAAACATTGTGAAGACGCTCACAAACTGGGCATGTCCGGGAACCCAATGATTCGGGAAGCGAGCAGCGTACATCCGTGTGGGCAGTCGGGAATTGCCGTGCAATTCTGCGCATGCCAGGATCACTTTTTACGTGACTGAGCACCTGGAGCCCACCGCGGAGGTCATTGCAGAACCATTCTATGGCACACTGAAGACAGGACATCTGGGCTTGCAATATCCCCCAAACGTCGAAGACTTCAAAGCAAAAGGTAGCTCGAAGCCAAGGACCCGCCCTTGTCCTGAACAGTACAATTTACGATTTTGCCACGTTCATGAAAGGTTCGAATTACATGTGGAAGTGTATGCTTTACGTGCGAATAAATCAGCAATTCATACGAACAATATTGTTGCGTCTGTAGCGTCACTTTCACGGGCTAATAAACGTATCACTTTTAAATTTTTCGCTTCCTTCATGGATAGATACAGTCCTTTTTTCAGACATATCGCGCAGTAAACCAGAGCAACTTGTCGCAGCCGCTAAGGTGTGACATACAACACAACCATCGATCTAGTTCGCCAGTAACGGAACACCGATTGCCATCAGCTCCGGAGGGCTGTGACGCAAAAGTGACGCAAGCTTCGTCACTAATGCGTAACCCTCCGGCTCCGGCGTCAATCGAGGGCTCTCCTTTAGGTGGGGATCGCACGTTCGGTATCAGCATCGGCAGATATGCAGAAAAACATTTTGACAATGAATAACTCGAACTGCATGCTCAATCCAGGATTAAAAAAAAAAGTACAGGGCTGGCCTACAACATTGATTCCCTTTATGTCTTCAATATAAACATGTACCCCATAACATCTGATTAAAAAAGTAATTAGTAAATTTGTGTTAGTCAGTCATATTTTAGTTCCGTTATCTCTTGAACATAATGTCCGCCGGGCCGTATAACTCACTTGCAGAGACTGCATTTGTGTAGCTTTCACGACTTTTTTTAAAACATTTTTATTTGATAAAAAACACACCTCTATTTGTATCTTAAAAAGGGTTGTTTTCGTTCAATGTCAGGGGTTGAACGTACGGCAAGCTCGCGCGTATAATGGACGCTTTTAAAAAACTCGTCAAGCAACGTTGGAGGTCACCATTTTTGGGCACAAAGCGTCTGATTGGATCCAAGTCCTCGCCGAACGATGACGTCACCCTCGTGCTCAATGCGTGCCCAGAGTATGCGCCCAAGCAATGGGGGACTCGGAAAATTGGCGCAACAGCTACCTCATTCTACGCACTCAAAAAAAAAAAAAAGTGTCTGTTTGAGGATGGTTTTTTATTCAATTTAAAATATTTGCTATTCGGGCAACATCCAGAGGATTTGTCTGAAAGGTACTTTATATAATGGATAACGTAAGGAAAAACACAGGTCACCTTATATGAAATTCAAACACTCTGCAACTCCGTAAGGGGTTGGTTTGGGTCGGGAGGTTTACCGTCTGCCAATATTTTTTACGCTTAGTCCACGGTTCGAGATATTTCTGCTTGTTACGTTGCATCATTGCTTAGTCTTGGTTTGGATATATATCTGCAGGATCACTTGCAATAGTACTGCAAGTAATAAAGTTTATTGCTTAGTCTTCGATTTGACACGGTTCTATTTGATTGCTTGCATCATTGTTTAGTTTTCGTTTGAATATATGTCTGCATAATTGCTTGCAATAATACTGCAAGTAATAAAGATATGGCTTAGTCTTCGATTTGACATGGTTCTCTTTGATTACTTGCAGTAATACTGCAAGTAATGAAGTTCATTAGTATTTATACGAAGTAGATCAACTCAAGGTTACATGCTCCCGTTTTGTTTTTACGTCTGCGCTTATATTAAAGTGTGAGTCAGTTTCACTCAGCTAAGTATAGGCGTTACAGTTAGACTAGCATAAAAAGTTTTTAGGATCGGCATTGCTTTCTTTTCACTAAAAGGAAGAACCTTAAAGCATTACAGAGCTTCCTTTAAACGAAGATCTCACAATCGGCCCACGCGATCATTTAGTACCTAGACAGATTTATACAGATATATGTAGAAGTCCTTTTAAATTTACCTGCAAGTATTGATCTGTTCTGGCTCTTAATATGGGAAAAAATGTGCGACAGCCGAGGCAGGTGCTTGTAGTTTAACCTTGTAGTCTCACAGTGCACTGCCTGATGACTGAGGTACAGGAACATTGGCTGTGAATGGACAAAGGTGTGCACAGTTTACTGCGACAGATTTTAAAGCAATATTGTTAAAAAATTAAGACGTCTATGCTTCTTTGCAATGCCGAATTAGAACGCAGCTCCTGCGGAGGAGGAGGAAAGGGTGCGGAGGGGAGGGCATGCCCCTCCTCTTCGCCTCTTGCCCTCCCATTTCTCGCGAAAGTTTCGCTAAATTCCCCGCTAAGTGTAGCGAAACTTTCTCTGCTAAATTTAGCGAAGAAATTTAGCGAAAATATTTCCACCAAATTTAGTGGGGAAACTGAATAGGTGTTGAAATCGTGACGTCCATCTCCCCGCGAAATTTAGCGGAGAAATTTAGCGAAAATTGTTTCGCCAAATTTAGCGGGGAAACTGAATTGGTGTTGAGGTTACGTGACTTCAATTTCTCCACTAAATTTAGCAGGAAAATTGTTCCGCTAAAATTAGCGGGAAATTTTACCGCTAAGTTTTGCGGGGAAATGTTTCCGCTATATTTACACGAAAAATTCACCCGCTAAATTTAGCAACGAAATTTCCCCGCGAAATTAAGCAAGAAACTTTTTCCGCTAAATTTAGTGGGAAAATTCACCCGCTAAATTTAGTGGACAAATTTTTTCGTTAAGTTTATCGGGAAAAATTTTTATGAATGCAACGCGCGCGGTTACTTCGACGTCGACGCCAACGGTGACGCCGCTCAGCCCCGGAAACGGACGCCTATGAGCTGCGCTCTAAAAGGTACAGTGTATCTCCCTGCCCCCCTCCCCCCCCCGCCCCTCCCCCCCCCCGCCCCTTCCCCCTTCCCCCCCCCCAAAAAAAAAATAAGGTTTTTATTATTGAAAATTTAATTTATGGATCGCCGAACGTTCACTCTCAGCCCAAATCTAGCACAACGGTCCGAACTGGAACGCCAAAGTTTCAGAAATAACCGTTATCTCTTTCAAAAATCATCATTATTTTCTGAAAATTTAGATGCGAAATATTGGCCCGTGTTAAGCTAGTAT
>JABSTQ010008608.1:0-20592 GCA_013358835.2 Ixodes persulcatus | reverse complement strand
GCAGGGACACTTCTGCAGTGTTATGACTGTTGCTACAACATTGTTGCGCGATTGCAATACAACTGTTTTCATGTTGCGAAACATTGTTGCGCCGACTGTCTCCACAACATAAATTGTTACCTGGGATATTTATAGTCAGATTTATTTAGGCACTGTTTCAACATAAACGCGTGAGTACCGTCAAGTGGTGGGAACACCCTCGACTGTGCAGGTTTCGAGCTTCTTCGCGATCAACCGACAACTGCCTGCCATGCCTTTTTAAAAAGGTATTGCCGATACGAAGTAATAGTAGGTCTACAGAGGCCGGTAAACTTGAAACGTGTTTGGGATTAGTCGACTTGGTTTAAACATCGATACAACATTGTTACCGGTGGAAACTGTTCACTCGTCATGCCTAATTAAAGCCTGACTCAATTAATGCAATGTTCCTCGGTATTTCTCATGCAGTGGCGACGCCGCTCGGCTGGCAAAAAAGCAATGTAAAAATGTTTTTTTTTTTTTTTTTTTTTTTACCCAGCGAGTGCGAAAACGCCGGCGAAATCGCATCATGTGAATCAGGCTTTACACGGTGTGATTCTTCTTGCGATTTATCAATTAAGACGTCGAGCACCGCAGCCTCCGCCCATACTTCTTTCGCGGCACGAGCGGCGTTGCAACTGAAAATCGCGAGCAGAATCGGACTACGTCTGGGTTTGCACGAATGCGGTCATAGCACCTCGAATCGGGCAGAGATCAGTCACAATCACCCTGCCTCCCTACATCTTTCTCTTCTACCCACCATACAATACCGATCAAAATAGTCAAATTTCGATTACACAGTGCACGTAAATCAGGCTTTTGCACCCATTTTGCGACTTCACGCAGTATGAGTCATCATCATTTATTAAACCTTGAAGGCCCTTGCGGGCATTACACAAGGTGGAGGTACCTACTGAAGAAACATTATATAAAGGAACAAACAAAAAGTGGGTTACATGCTGGAGAACATTGTTATATAAAGCAGCAAAAACAGAAAAAAAAGTAAACACTCAAATCATTTTTAGGGAAAAACAGCTGATTAAACAGAAAAATACGCAAATAAAACATTTCTATAAACACGGATTGACTTTTCTATTAGTGCAAATGCAGATGGATGGTCAGTTCTGATATGAATGTGTTATAATCTGTCTGGGTCACGATACATTTAGGCAGGCTACTCGAGTTCGTTATTGTTAATGGCAAGGTGGAGTTAAGAAACAAAACTGACGAGGCGAAAATTGGATGAACTTTACAGACGTTATCAATGCGAGGAAATATGCGAGTGGCTGGGGATAGTAGTGAAGTTCTGATGTGATGCCATTCACGCGAGGATTTTGCAAAATAGCGAAACTCGTTAATTTGTTTAGAGGCAACAAACGTATAGTCAGCCGTTGCGAGCAAGGTGCAGAGTCGAGGACGAGCTATAGGAATTCGATAAATGCGCCGCCTCGGTGCTCGTTGCCTTCCTCCTTGCTTTGGCTGCACGTGCGACGAAGTGTCATTACAGCCTATAAAGCTCGCTCCAAAGGTAGAACGTCTTCGGAATTCTTAAAACATCACAAACTATAGTATAGAATCGAACCACTCCATTGCAAAGAAGCGCACGGGAAGTCACACCGACGCCACCAACCTCTCACCCAATCGTTTGGTGATGCGAGACGCCACGCTTCTTGCCTGACTCTGCTTGTGCATATTGCAACAGACACGCGGTGTTCGCTGCAGACATGATGAGAGAATTTAGTGCGGACACGCCTGAAGGATGATCGAAGGCATGTTTGCTTCATGTATGCTTCGACAGTTTTGCGCATGACGAATGTGACCGTCATACAAGGAAGAAACACGCCTCAGGAAGATGTATTAGCAAAGTGTACGAGGAGTACAATGAGTACGATCTATTAGCAGTGCGATTGCGCATGCACGGCGCCGATGGTTCTACTGTGAGCGCAAGGCTCATTAACGACTTTTACGCCCTCAGGGGTGCAAACCAGCTTAAGGCCCTAAGGCAACATCCGCAGACTGCTGGTGGACACCGCAAAACACGACTCCGATGATCTTAGGCGCCTCCTAGAGATGTTTCTTACGGGAAACAATTTTACGAGCAACAAGCACCGCATGCGGTTCTCACATGCGCAGAGACGGCGTACACGGATGCAGCGCGCCGGAATCACGCACGAGAGAAGATTGAAGACTCACTGTCTCCGCCTCATTATTCGACAGTTCGAATAAACTTATTCGCAGATGACCACGTCTCCGCCATAACGACGGTTAACAGTGTGTTCCTTTGTTCTCGTGAATATTTCACGTAAAGCGTAATATATATGTATATAAAGTTCAAGGATTGCCTCTCCAAGTGATGGGGAATTTCCTCGGAAGATTTCGAGCGCTTTTGGAGCGTTTTTTGTTTTGTATCTTCTTGGGCGTGCAAGCGCTCGCTCGCATCTTCCGCCCCATAGGAAAGAGCATGGAGCTCTTTTGAATCACTCCATATGTTCAGGAATGACAACTTATAAGGCGACAAAACTGAAACAAACTAAACGTTTGATGGGAGGAACTTGTGCCCAAAACAAGATAGAGAAAGGCTAGCGTCACAGGCGTCGAAGGCGGCGTGAGAGCAGAATCAAGTGCTGGGGAGAGACTGACTCCGGCTCGCCATGGGAGTCCGTTACGTACCCGCGTGGGTTTCTGGAATATTCGGCGCAGAACGTTCGGCAAGCGGAACATTGGTACCTCGATCACACGACAAGGTTCCCGAACCTACGAGAACGCTAAATTGAAAGAATAAATAAAAGACGCGCCGCTCCCACGAATCGAACCCGGGGCCTCCGCACGAAAGCCAAGCACGGTAACCACTCGGCCACGCACGCTTTTTTTTTATTTATTGCCTGATTAGACAATGGGAACAACAACAGAAAGCGCACTCACGCTCACAAATGTTAAAAGCGCGTAGGCCTTGGCCAGGCGACTACTTTAAAATCGTTTTAAAAACACACACGCGTCTAGAATGTACATCAGTCCGGAGGCTCTGACAGAGTATAGATACACTTCCTACGTTTCACTTTCAAATAAATAGTCCCTAGGGGGGCGCACCTTTATATCTGCGTTGTTTACACCCGTTCTTGTCCTCCAGAAGCTGTGGAGGCCGAGGAGCATGAGCAAGTCGTACGGAACCCCACCTTCATTCCCCAACGGCAAAACACGGATGCCATGTGGGGTGAAGAAGACGTCTTCCTTCAGCGTGCGCTGAAGAATGTCGCATAGGAAAACCGCATTCCAACAATCGAGAAATATGTGTTTTATTGTTTCGTGTTTTTTCCATAGTAGACAATTGATCGACCATGGGACAAACATACCTCTCTCCTCATTCCACGGCTTTACAGGCAGCGCGCCGCAGTGCAGTTTAAAGAAAAATGACTTAAAAGAAGGCTTCACTGGCATTTTCTTTACCCTTTTTAAGACGTCCTGTCCCGGTCCGTCACAGTACAGTGACCTATATGGAGGACGGGTAAAAGGATGTCCACCAGGTGTTCATACAGCCGCTTGCGGCTTAATGTACATAGATACACCAAGGAAAAGCGCACCTTGAGCATACAAAAGTAAGGTATAACTTCTCGTATGAACCTTTGAACACTAGCACATATGGGGTCACTAGACGACTCAAGAAACTCAGGCAGGGAATTTCGCAAAAGGACTTGGAGAACTGTCCGCAAAAATAGATCATTCTGGTCGTGCAAAAACATGAACCTTGAAACAATCTGACGGATAAACAAGTGGGACGGTCCCAGACCTCCACTACGAACAGAGTGAAACAAACTTGTACGGGAAGAGCGCTCCCAGCACGAACTTCAAATAACAACTGCAAAAACCCTGTCCCTTGTAAAAATACCAGATTTTCGTGATCAAAAATAAACTGCAGACAGTGGCGCGCGCAAAAATAAAACGCTACCCCTCCCACCCTCCGCTTTTGCCCTCACCCTATCAGTCTCTTCATTCCACATTTGCGTAGTGTCTCGGTAGTGCTCGAGAGGCACACCAAGATATTCCGCCGGCAAGGTTGTCCCCTGGACGTTGAAAAAAATCTCAGGAGCGGTGGCCCAGTTACCGTGCCATAAACCTGCATATTTTCCCCAGTTTATGACACTACCAGTTTGCCTGCAAGAGGGAGCCGCGACTCTGAAAACTTCACGCAAACTGTTAGGATCAGTACAAAAAGCTGCTGTTTCGTCCGCGTAAGAAAGTACTTTAACTTCAGATGACTCTAACCTAAAACCACGTTCGGATTCGTTATGAAGAAGCTTTAAACAAAACGGTTCTAAATAAATCGCGAACAGCAAAGGGGATAGAGGACAACCTTGCCTCACAGAAGAGAGGACTTTGACACTTTCACTGACATTCTTATTAACAATAATTGCTGTCGTGCAATCCGCGTAAGCTTTTTCAGTTTTCTATGACGCCTTTGCGCTCGTAGAGGGAAGCGCATCTATCGACTATCGTTGTCACTACGCACACATACCATACAGCCCACGCACCACTACTACGGAAATCCAAAGCGAAGAACATCCGGCAGTGGCACAGCGGCACCTGCAGCACGCCAGCATTCCACTGCGCCGCGGCGCGTCCTCGCCTCGGCTCCGCGCCAGCTGTGCGTCGCTCCTTTGACGAAGACGAAAACGGTCGTCTCGACGAAAACCCGGTGGTGCCTGTCAGATCGGTCAGTTTGTCAGCGCCGGGGAGAGAGGGAGAGGGTGACGCGTGATACGTCAGAGCTTCGGACCAATATGAGCGTCGCACGCGTCGCCCTCCTCTCTTTTTCATTCTCTCCCCGGCGCTGACAAACTAACAGACACCGCCGGGTTTTCTTCAAAACGAGCATTCTAATGCTAAAGCATTCAACAGTCTGTATGAAAACGATATTTTTCTACTTCTTTAGAATGGTCCAACCTTGAAGACACAAAGGGAAACTATCAGACACAGCCTGTTTGTATACGTGAAGCACAGGAGATGACATGGAACTCCACAGACAGAAATAACCTTGTTATTAGGAGCACACTTATAATCCGAACAAAAAGTGGTTAACCCGTAATAATTGTGCAGAAATATAAGTTTTATATGAAAATGGCACCCAGCGGCAAATTAATGTATGGTACCTGGAGAAAGACGATCCTTGTTGGCGGAGCTGAACGCCACGTAGACTAGCCGGCTGTCGCCCTACCGCAAGTTATATTTCGACTGCTTCCTCTATCCCCAGCTGCGGTAACTTAGCGCAGGTGGCAGGAGGCGCAGAGGAACTAGAAAGCTTGGATATGGAGAGAGGGTTCATCTCTAACCATGGGGATCGTTTCCAATTTAATGTCGGTCGCCTCCTGCAGATAGTTGTCGCAAGCACGCACGCCCTGCGTTTTCGCATGGCGAGAAGGAAAGCAGGCAGAAAGGCGCAGACGTTTGCAGACGATCAACGCTTTCGGCACCTCCTCGCAGCTCGTATTGCAAATACGGCCCCATAAACCACGTGACCCGGAGCGAGCAGTTGGAAACTCTTTGTAATGCAGGCTCTCTAAGAGGAAATTTACAGCTCCGTTGCTTAGCATCAGTGTTGGACAAAATACTCAATAAAAGTATTTAAGTTAAGTTACTAAATACCTGCGTCATAAAGTATTTAAAATACTACTCAAGTTACTTTCACTGTAAAGTATCTTGAGTAGAGTACAGATACTTAGAAATGTATTTCAGTTACTTTTGAAGATACTTCCGCATTGCTTAATTTTTATCGACGTCATTGACAACGGCAGTTATTTAGCTACGCAAACCTGGGTTACCAGAATGGTTTATTAGCACGCAACAACAGAAAACGAAAAAAAAGTATCATAGGGCTATTTTATGCAGTCCGACTATAAAGAGCAAAATATTGTCACGAATGATAAATGATGACGCGGCGAATAACTGAAGAAACTAAACGTTTAATGGGGCGAACTTGTTCCCAAAACAAAAGAGAGAAAGGCTAGCGTCGCAGGCGTCCATGTCAGCGAAACAGCAGGATCGACCGCTGGGGCGAGACTGACTCCGGACCGCCACTCGGAGCACCTTTTGTACCCGCGTGTGTTTCTGGAACATTCGGCGTAGAAAGTTCGGCGCGTAGAACTTTCGTAACGCAATCAGACGACAAAATCCTCGAACTTACCAGAATGTCAAGTTGAAGGAATAAATAAAAGACAAGTCCGCTTTCTGGTATCGAACCCGGAGCCTCCGCGCGAGAGCCAAGCGCGGTAACCATCCGGCCACGCGCTCGCTGGGCGACGCGCGTGGCAGTATCACTGATAGATGTTACAAAACATTTCTGGGACAACAAGAAAGAGGTCGCTTTAGCTATTGGGGAGAAGATCAGACCGTGGCGCCGCAAGCGGTTAACTTTAGAACTAGATGGATGAGGACAACAAATACAATGGCTCAGCGCTCGGCTGACTTAACCGAACGCGGCGTCAGCGTTTGGCTGGAGTTCGTGCTCTCCGGTGAGGGGGAGGAGGGGCTCTTTTGTTACCATTCCGGCCTGCATGAACGATGCAGCATGCACGGTCCTCAGCTAAACGCAAAAGCCGAAGTGGGTCAAGCTCGCATCCTCTGAAGACTTATTTCGGGACAGATCCGGCACCTAACGTCATGGACATTCCCACAAGGCCTGTAAGCACGTGCACAGGCCTTGTGTTGGGTAAACACTGAGGTGTGGGGACAACAAACGGGATAGAGCGCCTCGTCGATAGTGACATCGCTGAATATCACATCCTGCGGCGCACCTTAGACGCATCATTTAACTACAATCCATATTCCATATGCGGGGAGTTCACTATAAACGAACTTCAGACACGGATATGAGTGAATGGATAACAAAGAGAACCCACATAATAGCCACGGCACGTCACCCTGCTCGCAGTTCGTTTCCTGTCCTGTTCTCTGCTCAGTGTTCGCGAGAGCAATAAGCGCCGGACTGACAACACAAAGAAAAAAAAAAAAACCTTGACGTTTTGCCCTAGCGGGGTCAAATATACAAAAAGCAAAATAAAAATGTCTACTTTTTTGTGTGTGTCCACTTCTCATTTTCTTCTATTTGTTATTTCTTGACACTTAAGTCTGCATTGTTCTCGTAGGTCGTTTCCCGGTCTGCTTTCGCCTCCGGGTGGCATCTTTACTTCCGTAAAACCACACCTTTAGTTTGAGGATTTTTTGGGTGGAAACAAAAGGCGCCTTTGGGAAGGCGAGGGGAGAACCTTTATTGTACGAACTTTCGGCTGAAATATGAGTCACAGTCGGCAAGAAAGCGATATTTTTACGAGCTCAATCTAAGTCACCGTAGCTAATCGGAGCTATACTTCGTTTCAGCTTCGGTCCGAGCGTGGCCGATGCTATGAGCCGAAGGGCCAATCAAACAGCGAAGAGGCACAACGTCATGGCGTGCTCTCTGCACTTGATAGGACCAGCCGGTATTCGCCGTCTCTTTGTGCGCGCTCCTACGCCGGCTAGACCTATCAAGCGCAGAGAGCACGCCATGATGTTGCGCCTTTTGCGCTGTTTGATTGGCCCTTCGGTTCATACCATCGTCCGCGCTCGGACCGAAGGTGAAACGAAGTATAGCAACAGGATTCGGTTGCTCGAAAGAATGTTCACGTTTCCTCGTGTCACGCCCACCCCACTTCATACCGAAAAACTCGGAAAATGGCGGAATGTCAAAATGTATTTAAGATAATGAGTACAAGATACTAGGAATTGTAATTAAGATAGAGTATTAAATACTCTCTATCAAAGGTATTTGTAAGATACCAAGATACTCCAAAAAGTATTTAAGATACAGTATCTTGAGTAGAGTATTTGAGATAGGCACAAGTCTGCTTAGCATAGTGCGTAGGCTGCAAATGCGCGAGCGGTGCCTCTACCTCGTCAGCTCGCACCTTCTATTCGAACAGAACTAGCATAAATATCGCATTGATTGATTGAAAACATGTAATTTTTTTATGAAAATGGGTATGCTCGTTCATGGGTGGTGATCCCTGAGAGGAGAGGATTGAGGTGTGCGGGGTTGTAAAGGGGAGTGAAGGACTATGACGCTATTAGACTTTCTGATGAACTCCACCAGGGAATCCGGGATCGCCTTTCGGTGTACTTCTTCGCCTCTTGGGTGGGTCCAAGCTTCCAGCGTAGTCGTTTTGTCGTTGGCGGCTAGTTGTTCCCACGTCGTCTTCCGGTACTCCTCTAGGCGTTTGCACGCCCATAGCAAGTGACTGATACTTGCCGTCTTGTTTTCGCTCATGTCGTGCAGATTGACTCTTATTATTTAAGTAGGCAAAACCAGTTTGGCAGTGTACCTGTCATGCTGATTCAATTCTTTGAAGTCTGATCACTTCTCTTTTTCCATACCCCCTGGGTTGCGGGTAGTCCTCGGTCGGCACGAGTCCCTTTAGGTAGGCTTTCCTAGCTTGTCTGGCTAGTTCGGTCTTTTCCATTGGGTCTTCCGCATCTTCGTTGCCGCAGAGCTGTTATTACTTGCTGCCTCCGCTGCGGCCCGGTGAGCCCACTCGTTTCCGGTAATCTAGCTTCTGCGTACCCACTCAATTGTCAGCACGATGCCCTCCGCTCGTAGCTCTTTGGCGATCGTTTAAATATTATTTGTAGTTCTGCTTTTGTGTCTGCTGCCCCTACACACTTGGAGTGCCTCTTGAGATTCAGTAAAAATCCTGGTTCTCTTTGGTGTTTTCGTGTTGTGTTATATATCTATGCTTGCTTCCAGAATTACTTTGAGCTCTGCCTTGCACATAAAGCAGCTCTCGAGTAGTCTTGTGGTGCCTTCCCTTTTTGTCTTGGGATAGACCTAAAAGCAGCGGCCACGATTTTTTCGCTTTTAGTTGCAACTGTGTATCTAATTTCTTGGTCGTGTGCGTGTTCCTCGCACCATTTGGCGTGTTTTGTTGCCGCCCGCGCTCATGATTTTGTGCTTTAATAGGGCATGGGTCGAGGGCCGACGATGCTAATGTCTTGCCACGGTGGCTCTGGGTCTTCCAGTTGGGGTCTTCCTTCCGCCTCGTAGCTGCAATAAAGAAAAAAAAACAGTAGTTTTTTTATTTCATAATGACCGGTGTGTTTTATTGTACCATGGATTCAAAGAGCCAGTGGTGAAACGTAAAGTAAGATAATTGTTCAAGAAGCTTCCAACATGACGGACTTCAGTGTACGTAGGGTCCACTATACTTGGCGTCAACTATTTCGTTCTGCCTTGTCCCGCAGTGCTTCAACGCTGCCAAAGATATACTTGCACGGGTGCGTACGAATGAGAGGCAAAAAGAGGCCAAGTGCTCTCGCAGCAGTGCCGGGCTGCAGCCAGGGGGGGTGAAGACAGAAACAGAACGCAGCAAACCCCCAGCGCTGACATCGGTGCTCCAGAAAGAAAGAACGAGAAAGAGAGCGCCAGGAGAGCGGAGAAAGAAAGCAGACGATAAGTTGGGTGTGTTCCTTTTGCCGCGATCAGTTGAAGTTGTTCGAGATGCTCGTCAACTTCATTTTTACAATGCGCGATGTCGCTGCTTTCTTTCTAAGTAAACTAGAAAAGAACTAGGCACAGGCCTTACAGGAATTGTTTTCGTGCTTCTTTGTGTATATATTAAGGCGTCGCCAGCCTCGACCCAACACACTGGGACCACCGATGTTCGCGTCTGCCACGCGCCGTTCCAAAGTGACTGAAGTGAATTGTTCTATAATATATATTATTTATTTATTTAAAAAAAAGTTGTATCTATGTTAACTCTAAGACAGAACCATTGTAAAAGCTATGCTAGCATTGACAACATAGCACGATATAGTTGACGCCCAGTATACGTAGAGCGACACTGCGCTCCTCAGGCGATTGCATTTGCCGGTAGAAGCTGTTAAGGGCGATTCACACACTTACGTAACGTCCTATCAGGTGCGAGGGTTGCAATGGCAACAGCGGCGTCGGCTCCAACGCTGCTGTTGCCGACGCAGCTGTTGCCACCCTCCCACTCGATCGGACTCAACGCAAGTGTTGCAATCGCCCTTTACTGTGGGGCGCTTGGTGGACGATCCTCATGCCACTGCATTCGCCTGTAGAGACTATTACTGTGGGGCGCTAGGTGGCGACAGCAACCTAACCTAACAATACAAAGAAATAGCCGCGAACTCTCATCACCATTATCGTCGGTCTACGGAACAGCGCGAAATGTGCTCACCGCCTCTCGCCGCAACAAACAGACCCTTGGCAAGGAAGAAGTTGATATACATTTTGAAATAGTTTTATTTGTTGAATTGCCCGAGACTGCGGTGTCGACATAAAAACGACGGGAAGAAAGAAAAGAAGTCACACTTCTTTCCTTTTTCCTGTCATTTGTCTGTCGTCACCGCAGTCTCGGGTAATTCTACAATTACGAACTTACACCAGCTTACTTGCGCCCTCTCGTTTTGTTCGTTAATAGTTCTATGTTCTACAGGCCAGACAGTAGTTCTACTGTCTGGCCTGTCCCGCCAGCCCAGACAGTATCCGCAAGGGGCAAATATAGATTTGCACTGAGTCTTGCATTTTGAGCTATACTGTCCTGCGAAACAGCGCAAAGACCGGAGCAGCGAATAAAACGTACGAATCAACAGAGATCGACACCTGTCTCTATTCTGATGATGAGAACAATGAAAATGCAAGCTTCATACCGCAGACTTGCACTTGACAGCGCGCTTTGAGGCGATTCTGTTTCCGTTCCTGGTTTGGTTCTAAGCGCCGCCTGCGCTTATCTCGAGGACTGACTCGGCTCGCTTTTCTTGCGGGGCAGCCGAGCGTTTGGGCAGCCGAGCGCGCAATAACTTTCGGAGGCCATAAAGAAGCAAGCCATCGCCGCTTTTTTTTTTTTAAAGGTGATAGTTTTTTTTTGTTTTATTACGCAAAAAAAACAAAAAAAAAAAACAAAACGGCGTCGTTCATTTTAAGAGAAAATGGAGGGAAAAGGTAGCAACGGCGCATTTTCCTCCCTTCTACTGATGCGCCCCCAAGCGGACACAAGAAGCGAAGAACGAGACGTTTTTCTCCTTCTTCAGGCAGAATGAAGAAAGCTTCCGCCCTCCCGACTAATCTTCTTTCGGTTTCATTTTTCGAGCACGTCGCGCACGTTGTTTAGTAAATGTTGTTGAGTTGATTGAGCTTCAGCGGCAGCGAAGGCCGCCTGTAATTCCGTCTTCCAGTTCAAATGTGCAGAACATTTCAGTTGCATTGACGCTTATACCACTAATTTTATCAAACGAGCTACCGAAGCCGCTAGAAAAAGCGAAGTTCAGGAGCAGTGCCAGCAGCGCTACGTACACGGGGCTAAGATGGCCATCTCCGGATTGCGGAACCCACGTGGAATCATGCGGACCACGCGGATCGATGTGTCCACAGTGGTTGTGTCGACGTTGACGACGTTAAAAAAATTGCGGAAACTGCGTCCAAGACAGGCAGGTTTTGCTGCCGCGTGTCTGGGTGCCTTCTGTGCTGAGTTCGGTTCTGTTTTCCGATGCCAAGAGCCAACCGGCAGTCAACGTGGTTCCGTATTTCTGCGTGTCACCAACATAGCAGCAACATCGCGATGGCAGTGTTGTGCATTGTGCACAGAATATTGGAATTATCGCCGATATGGCCGTGTGTGGTGTTAAAACAAGATGAGATAACGTAAACTGTCGGGCATTGATGCCGCTGGTCGGACCGTGATCGGAGGGGGCCGGTGTTGCAGGTTGACATTTCGCCTTGCATTAAAGAGTCTAAGATCACTTGAGGGATTAGGTGCAATCGATCGACGTGCGGATAGTCATGTTGGAACGCTGTTCTGAACCGTAGCTTCTATCGCACAGTGGCCAATGTGACTGTCGGTTGTCTTCTCCCCGAGAGCGATTGCTCTATTTGAAAAGGACTGAACAGTATGAAAATATGGCGGAAAGTACGTGTATTTACAGTTTGGAATTTTAGCATTAAAAGGAAATAGTAAATAAATCGACAAAAAAGCTATTTTTTATTTTGCTGTTTAAATATACTGCGGTTCCTGGAGAAACTGTCCTCCAAGTGGCGCGCTGGGATGAGCGCTAGAAGTTTTCGAGCTCGCCACGGCGTAGCTCCATACTCTTAACACCTCCGCAAGTCGCAGCTTTGACTGCATTCAAGTTGATCGAAAAGTGATTTCTCTGCCCGTGAAGCATCACTTCCAGCTGAGTGAATATCCGCTCTACAGAAATTAACTCAAGACGACAATTGCAGCCGTACGCCAACAGCACAAGTAGAAAAACAAACACTACAATAGAAATACTGGCTACGACGTGCCTTACGGGGAAACAAACACATGGCTTCGAACCGCATTGGAGCGGCTTGATTTATTGGCTTTCAAATAATTACGGCATGAGTGTTTACTTTTTACTAAGGGCCGGTTGCACCAACGTCGCTTACCTTAACCCAAAGCGGCTCTTTCCTAAGTCGGCTTAGCGCCCTAAACCGAGCTCGGATAAGCACGGGTTTAAATTCCGGTTGCACCAACGTTAACCCGGCTTTACAGACGCGCCCCTAGCTAAACGCTGGATTTGCCTAGAGAATGTAGGGACAAACAGAGCGAACTAGGGAACGCTCAGAGGGACGAATACGATTGGAGGAGAGGAATCTCGTGATGTAAACAAAAAACCTGCTGTAGTAGCCGTCGTCGGCATTGTTTCGCTGTATTTCTTCGGTGAGTACGAAATAAAGGTCTCCCAATTCAATCATTTTTTTCGCTTAACTTTCAAAAACAGGAGTCAACGCTTTAAATAAACACGAATGCTCTTTACATCTGTGATTGTGTGTTTAATATCGGTTGATAACAGAATATTTTGACAGTGACAGTAGTTTTCGTGCTCACATTTTGAGATAAAGGAGCCATCAGGGGCCCCAAATCTCACCGAACGCGAGAAGGACGCTCTACTCGTTACATCGCTGAAGACAAAACATCATCGAGGATAAGTAGGCAGGTAAGATGACTACTAAAATCAAATCATGCCTGAGACCGATGAAGTTCAAAACAGTGACGAATTCGCCACGGCAGCTGCGAAAATGCCCAGAAATCGTCGAATAGAAGTCGTCAAGGTGTCGTTGCCACGAATATAAGTTGTCGTCACCACGAATGAAAGATATAAAGCAAAATATTCATAAAAAGCGCGATCACCAGAAAAGTTACGGTTATGGAACGATACAGTTTTCTGAAGCCAAGATTCTACTCGCGAGACAAGGAAAATTCAAACTCAGAAAACGAAAGAAATTGACTTTTCGCTGTTTTATAATTTAAAAGCGCCGCAATCTGATGCAAACGGCAGAAGTGTCGACAATCAGCTGATCGCCGAGATCATGTACTGCCGCTATTCAACGCGCTGATCGGATTGAAGGATATACGTTGCAAGGAGAAATAAACAAGCAGGTAAATAACAATACGTTACAGTTATACGAAAACCAGTCCGGTATACATACGAATAAGCTCGTTGACAAAATAACCAACGGGAAGACAGACGTGAGCCCCACAGCTCCGTACGTATCTCGGTTAGGGTAGAGCACTATATAGCTCCTACGGAGCAGAGTAGCGCAATCCTTTGATCCGCGTGTTTTGCCGACAACATGGCCGACAGACATGGAGAATAGAAGACTAGGAGAGGGCATGACGTCAGCCGCGTAGCCTCCACAAGCCATGCTCCCTTGACGCCTCGCCTCTTTCTCATTTTCTTCCTTACACTCCTCACTTATCAAGCCCACGTGACCACATCACGTGACTGTAGCGTGGTTGACGGTTGCGGGTAATAGGGAGCATGGTGGTTTCTATTTGTCAGTCATCAAAGCTGGAAACTGTGCGTGTCGCCCGCGCCCAGCCGAGCGATTCGACGCTTGCTGCGCTTCGTTATGTACCCTCAACTATGAAGCAAATGCATTATGTTTTCTACAGACCGTTACCATCCTGGCCCGTCACGACCATTCCTCTGACTACGATGAACGCCTACGGACTTTTGGCTGGCACCGCCTGAGCCACCGACGAACAGTGGCGCGTGTCCGACTCGTTGCTGTTGCCGCTGGCCCCTCGCTGGCCGGCTCCTACCTAGCATCGGTCCCCCGTATCTCTAGCCGGACAGGCTGTCCTATCCCTCTCCGCACCTGCACCCGGCAACACGAAGCTTCACTGTTCCCCTCCGCGGTGAGCTCGTACCTGTCTTTACAGAGCGCAGGCCGGGCTTTCGTTTTCTGAACCGCCCGCCTCAAACGCTTCACAGCGCTTGCTTGTTTCACGTCTTCACGCCTTTGATCTGATAAAACCTACCGCACGGAGCTGCTTGCTTCACGTCTATACTCTGTTTCACCTTATGATGTACCGCAGGAAAGGCTACAAGCGCGAGCTCCTTGCTCTAGGGCTCATCTCGGCGGCACAAGCTCTCGTGCGTTAAGAGTAGCTCCCAACGCTATGAGCTCGCGCTTCTAGCCTTGCCTGCGGTACAACATAAGGTGAAACGGAGTATAGCCTTGGATCTAATAAAACCTACTGGACGGAGCGCGCGGAAGCCTGCAAGGAATCCTTCGACAATCAACCATCCATCTCACACGTGACATGTCACGCGCACCAATTGCCAGAGAGATCTACGGTCACGTTGGCCACAACATCGTTTAAACTTTTTATGACTAGGCTTCACCAATATCGCAACGTGCCCTCTCCTAGAACTTCTAACCTCCTTGCCGACAGAGCAGCTCGGCGCGAGTCACGTGGTACTTAGGGTTCCAGGAGGCGGCCCGCCCTATGAGAGAATACATGGAGATCGACGCAACACGGCTAATTAAAAAATAAACTGCGAGTTCACACTTTTCAAAACTAGTCTGTCGTGAAGTTGGTAATGCACTAAACACTTTATCAAAGTTTTAATAATATCGGATGCGTGTGCAAATTTTGAGAAGGCAATTTCCAAGGCAATGGCGTTTGAAGCAGACGATTTTTGCACGCAGCGGAGATGGGCTCTTTGGGTTGGCCGGAGCGGGTCACGTGGACGCTGTGACGTTGCCGCGTCGTCTGCTGCATGATGCCGCTCGTGCAATTTTTAAAAACAAATTACGTCCTTACTTGGCACAAAACTCAGCGCAAATGATTCTAAAATGTTCCTTTATTATGTCTGTAGCGTATCCGTGACTATGCGGTTCCCGCGCCATCGGAAGTGATAACCACCCTCGCCATCAGAGGTGATAACCGCTCGCCCGCAGTGCCGGCGCACTCCACTTGCTTCTAGTCGTTTCTTCAGTATGGATCGGCAGCTAAGCAGCTGCCCGGTCACCAGCAAGCAATAAAGCGTTTACGTAAGGTGTACGCGCCTCGTCTCGTTACGTTCGTCAGACGCGACATAGTTTGGCGACGAGGATGGGATTCTGCTGGATTGCCGTCGGAACCGAACTCCAGCAGCGACAAGAATTCACTCCCTGACGAACGTCCTGCCGAAGAAGACCACGCTCGAGTCGTCGGTACGGAAGAGCAAGAACAACGCCCACCATGGCTCAGCAGCTAGGGCAAGTAGAACATTTTGAGAACTCTTCCGGGGACTGGTCAAGTTACGAAGAGCGCGTACAAGCTTTCCTTCGTGCGAATAATGTGCCAGAGAAGCTGATGGTCGACACTTTTATAACTTTGCTAGGACCGAAGACTTACACCCTACTCAAGTCATTAACGTCCCCTGAGTCTCCGTCCTCGAAGTCTTTCGAAGAACTGCTACAGTTGCTTCGTAACCACCTGTCGCCCAAGCTATCCATTATCGGGGAAAGGGCCAAGTTTCACCGCCGCTCACAACAAGAGCATGAAACAATTACGCAGTATGTTGCTGAACTGCGGACACTAGCACAAACGTGTGAGTTTGGCGCTTTTCTTGACGAGGCCTTGAGAGACCGTTTCGTTTGCGGTTTGCTTCGGGTAGACATTCAACGTCACTTGTTCGCAGAGGACAAGTGTTTGACATTCCAGCGAGCAGTCGACCGCGCCTTAGCCTTTGAGGCCGCGCTCCAGAACGCCTCAGTGACGCACTCGAAGTCTTCGACAGAGTTCGATGTACACAAGGTACATTCTGCTAACAAAAAGACGTCATCTACGTGTTTCCGGTGTGGGTCTTCGAAGCATGAAGCGAGTTCGTGTCGACACGCAAACGCGACATGTTTTTGCTGTAACAAGAAAGGACATATTCAGCGTGCTTGCCGGAGTCGACAGCCGAAGAAAACGTCGAGTAAGTCGAGGTCAGAAGTAAGGACTCTTGCCTTGCCTCAAAGGGAACTCCAGAGCGTAAAAACGTCAGAAGTAACAAGAGAAGAGCCCATCATGGTAGAAGTCACAGTTGAAGGAATTCCGTTAAAGATGGAGCTTGACACAGGTGCAGCCGTATCGGTGATATCTGCGGGACAGTTTCGTTCACTTTTTCCTAGTATTCGTCTGCGCAGAACCAGTCTCACGTTGCGGACTTACACCAATGAAGCCGTCAAGCCCTGCGGAGTTGCCTTCGTAGCTGTCCAGCACAACGCCCAGTGCCAGCGCCTGCCGCTCTACGTGCTTCGCCAGGACGGTCCACCCCTGCTCGGACGCAACTGGCTTCAGCAGATAAGGCTCGATTGGACGCAAGTTCAGGGCCTTCGTCATCTGCAGCACCAGAACACCGGCAGTGTGGAACAACTTCCTGAGCTCCAGGCTCTGCTGAACCGCTACCAAGACGTGTTTAAGGACGAACTGGGAACAGTCCAAGGTGAGAAAGCGAAGCTTTTCTTTAAAGACCACCAACATCCAAAGTTTTGCAAGGCTAGAAACGTGCCTCTTGCTCTGAAGGCAGCCATCGAAGAAGAGTTATCTAAGCTGGTAGGGCTCGGTATACTTTCGCCGGTTGCTACAAGTCAGTACGCGACGCCAGTCGTACCTGTAATCAAGCGAGACGGGTCAATCAGCCTCTGCGGAGATTAAAAGGTTACCCTGAACCCAATACTGGACATCGAAAGGTATCCGCTGCCCAAAGCTGACGAGTTGTTTTCGGCACTTGCTGGAGGACAACATTTTTCTAAGATCGACCTAAACAGAGCGTACCAGCAGGTCGAAATGGACGAAGAATCAAGACAATACCTTACGTTGAACACGCACAAGGGACTTTTTCTGGTAAACCGTCTTCCGTTTGGCATTGCGTCAGCGCCCGCAATGTTCCAGCGCATAATGGATAATGTGCTAAAAGGCCTAAATTCTGTCACCTGTTACATCGATGACATCTTGATAACCGGTCGCACGAAAGAAGAGCACCTGCGTAACCTTGAAGCTGTTTTGAAAAGGCTGTCCGAATGAGGAATTCGTGTGAAGCCGTCAAAGTGCGATTTCTTTCGTGATCAACTGCAGTATTTGGGCCATGTCATCACTAAAGACGGTATTCACCCGACGGATGATAAGCTCGCCGCGATAGCGAACGCGCCAGCGCCTGCTGACAAGCAGCAGCTACAGGCGCTTCTTGGGCTTATCAATTATTATGGAAAGTTTGTTCCGAACTTGTCGTCGGTGCTGTTTCCTTTGAACAGGCTCTTGCGAAAAGATGCAGCGTGGATCTGGGACGCTTCTTGCGAGAACGCTTTTCGTCAAATCAAGAAACTGCTGTCGTCAGGACCCATTTTGGCTCACTACGACCCCAGCCTACCCTTGCAACTGTCCTGTGACGCTTCTGCTTACGGGGTAGGTGCCGTTTTGTCGCACGTTTTTCATGACGGGCAGACTCACCCCGTAGCCTATGCTTCACGTTCGCTCACTAAGGCTGAGCAAGGGTACAGCCAGTTAGAAAAAGAGGCTTTGGCGCTTGTCTTTGGTGTGAAAAAGTTTCATTACTTTGTCTATGCGCGTCCTTTCGTTTTGCTTACAGATCATAAGCCACTAGAGACCATTTTTGGTCCAAAGACAGGCATCCCGACAATCGCTGCCGCGAGGCTTCAGCGCTGGGCAGTCACATTGTCTGCGTACTCGTTTTCCTTGAAGTTTCGCCCTTCGGCGCAAAATGCTGACGCTGATTGCTTATCACGTCTGCCACTCAAGCAGGCGGGCCCGGACGAGTCCGAGGAAACATTTTACAGTTTACGATTTGACACTTTGCCTGTCAGCAGTAAGCAAATCGCTCAAGAAACTGCACGGGATCCACTTCTTCGCAAAGTGACTCAGTACATCTTGTCTGGTTGGCCGCACCGTGTTTCTGACGAGATCAAGCCATTCTTTTATCGGAAGCTCGAACTGTCGTTGTATCGTGGCTGCATCATGCTAGGAATGCGTGTTGTCGTGCCGAGCAAGTTTCAACGATTTCTTCTGGATGAATTGCATCAAGGACATCCAGGTGTGGTGCGAACCAAGGAACTAGCAAGAAGCTATGTGTGGTGGCCAACCATAGATCAGGACATAGAACGTTGCGTTGCGTCGTGTAACGCGTGCATGGACACGCGCAACCTGCCAGTGAAAGCTCCACTTCACCCGTGGGCTTGGCCCACGCGCCCATGGCAACGTGTGCATGTGGATTTTGCGGGCCCAAAGAACGGACTATGGTACTTAGTTGTGGTCGACGCACATTCAAAGTGGCCAGAAGTTTTTCCTATGAAGACGACCAATGCTCAGGCCACAATTGCTTGTCTTCACGATGTCTTTTGTAGATTCGGGTTTCCCGAAACCCTCGTGTCTGACAACGGCACGCAATTCACATCTACGGAGTTTCAATCCTACATGCAGGAGATCGGGACAAGGCATGTGCGAACCGCACCGTACCATCCGAGCAGCAACGGCCTGGCGGAACGCTTTGTCCAGACCTTGAAGGCTGCGCTGCGCAAGACCCGCCAGCGCCCATTGCCGTCTGAGCTCTCGGACTTCCTGCTTGCGTACCGCAACACGCCGCACGCATCTACAGGAGAGGCCCCGTCAGTTTTGCTCCTGGGGAGGCGACTTCGGACCAGGCTGGACTTGGTGAGACCCTCTGTTGAAGAGCGGGTTTCACAGCGCCAGTTCCAGCAGTCTACACGCCGTGCCAGCCGCGAGTACGTCTTTGCGGAAGGTGACCTCGTCCGAGTCAGGAACTTCCGTCCTGGACCTAAGTGGCTGAGCGCGACAGTGCTTGCCCGTACGGGTCCCGTGTCCTATCGGTTAAGTGTTGTGACGCCGCGTGGTGTTTGTGAATGGGTGCGACATCGAAACCACATCGTCCGCGCTCCAGACACCGACAGCACCGCATTGACTGTACTTCCAGACTTTGATGGTTCACCCGAACTTCCGGCGCAAGGACCATCTACTCCAGCGTCAACAGTCAGCGCCAGTGTTACTGAGCAGATGCCGGCACAGACCAACGGCTCGGGCACCGCTACAAGATCGCGCTACCCACAAAGACACCGTCAGCCGCCTGAACGATACGTGCCGTGACTCTTGCAGTGTCGTGACTCTAATTAACTGCAGAGGGGTGTAGCGTATCCGTGACTATGCGGTTCCCGCGCCATCGGAAGTGATAACCACCCTCGCCATCAGAGGTGATAACCGCTCGCCCGCAGTGCCGGCGCACTCCACTTGCTTCTGGTCGTTTCTTCAGTATAGATCGGCAGCTAAGCAGCTGCCCGGTCACCAGCAAGCAATAAAGCGTTTACGTAAGGTGTACGCGCCTCGTCTCGTTACGTTCGTCAGACACGACAATGTCAAAAAACTATTGTCATTTCGTACATCTCCAAAACCTTGAAGAAACAACGATTTTCTCACGTTCCCCATGCATTTCTGACCGGAGTTGGAACCTCCGGGCGTTCGCCGCTAGTCGTCGAGAGATGGCGTTCTAGATTGCGCTACTCTAGAGTTACTGTATAGGCTCCCTACGGGAGCCAGAGTTGCGCGTTCAGCCATTTTGAACTCCGATGTTATGCAGGAAAGGCACTCCTCGCGCGTGTAGGAGCGTGCTGTGTGGATTGCGGCCGGCGTTGCCCAAGTTATTCGCGGCGTGAACCACGGTAGGAGGCGCCACTGAGCAGCACGTGAATCAGAGTTGCGCGTTTGATTCCACGTGCCGCGTGCCGCGCTCGCCGCTATTCGCCGAGATCTGATCACGTGAGGATTGGTATCAAGTGTCGTGCAGCAAAGTAAACGCTCCTGGATCCGTTAGCCGCTACTTACCGCTACCCGCAAGCGAGCCGTTAGCCAGTCCGTTAGCGCGTTCTGTTGGTTCTGTCACGCTCATCGAGATCAGTGGTCACGCTCAACAGGACGAGTTGGTCACGCTGTACGCTGTTTGATCCTTCATCCTTCATCGAGCGTTTTGATTATGCGCCCAGGTAATTGAATGCATGAAATGTTTTTTCTCTTGGCTTCAACAAAACAGCAGGGTGTCCCCTCCAGGTACCGTACGGTGATAGCACAAAAAACGATAACAAAAGGAAGAAACATGTACAAACAAAAGCTCGTACTTGTGTTTCTTCCTGTTGTCCTCGTCTTTTGCGCTGTTACTATACGATATGAATCGCCAACGCGCCTAAGCTTCCATCTTAACACTCCTTCTGTCTTTAAATAAATGTTC
>JABSTQ010008607.1:0-18464 GCA_013358835.2 Ixodes persulcatus | reverse complement strand
TTTATCCCGAATTGGTTTCTAATGTTGATAATGGAGGGCAAACTGATTGTGTTTTTCTAGATTTTCGGAAAGCATTCGACACTGTGTCGCAACCGCTCCATCTGTGTAAACTTAAGCTGTTAAACTTGGATTTTAGTGTGTTCCGATGGATTGAAAATTACTTATTTCAGCGTCGCCAATTATTGTCTTGAACGGAAAAAAAATTCGTGGTATGTTGACGTCACGTCAGGAGTCCTACAGGGCTCTGTTCTAGGTCCACTTTGTTTTCAATTTATGTAAACGATATTTCCGTGGGAATTTCCTCGTGTATACGGTTGTTTGCCGATGACTGCGTTGTGGATAGAAAAATTAAGGATGGACAAGATGCTGCTCTGTTGCAACGAGATCTAGGGTCTAATAATACTTGGTGCTCTACGTGGAAGTGGAATTTAAATCCAAGAAAATGTGTACACCTGTGTTTTACAAAGAAAAAAAAATGAAAGTCGCTACGGGATAGAAAACAACTCAATAAGTAACGAATCTACGTATAAGTACCTTGGTATCAGTCTATCATCCGACTGTTCTTGGAACGCTCATGTTGATGACGTAATCGTGAAAGCTGGCAGGGCTCTCAATTTCATTCAAAGGAATTTGAAATGCTCACAACCTGATTTGAGAAAAAATCGCTTACTTATCATGCGTCAGACCAATTTTAGAATATGCCTGTGCCGTCTGGGACCCTTCGCAAATTACCTTGATTGATAAATTGGAAAGAATTCTAAGCAGAGCTGCTAGGTTTGTCCGGGATCGGTACGGGCGGAGGGAGAGCTGCACTAAAATGAAAAAAAGTGAATTGAATTGGGAACTACTTCCCCTCCGACAAAAAAATGTTGAGATTGAAGTTTTTTATTTCTTATATACAATAATAAAACTAGTATTAGTAGAGAAATATATTTAAAACACCAACATTATGTTTCTAGGCGGACTGATCACGTTTTCAAGATCCGAGAGTACCACGCGAGGACAAACATGTATGCGAATTTTTTTTTTTGTTAAACCTATTGCAGAGTGGAATATGTTGACTGAAGACCAAGTGTGCTCTACAAATGAAGATTTTTTTTTCAAAACTGCAACCCCCCTGCAATAACGCCTTCGGGCAATGCGGGGTAATCTTTGAATAAAGAATAAAGAATATTTTGCTTTTGGTGAGTCCTGTCAACCAACTCACAACCAGCAAGGTTCTAATGAACAAGTTTGAAGACGATCCTCTCGAGCAGATTTAAAAGAAAAAAATCTCATCGAAAGTTTCAGAAATATACTAGGAGACTAGCCTTATATTGTGCCAGGCAAATAAGAAAGAAAAAGAAAGTGGGCCGCGAAGAAGGCAATCCATAAAGAAACGGAAGCCAAGATGGCTGAAGTAAGAGTCATACGTCTGAAGATGTGGCAACGAAATCAGCGCTAGCGCTGGGACGCATTGAGTATGCAGATGTCTAAGACAGCACGAGGGCTCAAAGACGAATTAGTCATGACAACTCAGGTTTTCATATTGAAAACAGTTGCTTTTAATTATATGAGGAAACTCGTATAGAAGGTAGGCAGCAAACGTTTAACTTGCACTTAATCTCGTGCTAGGACATGACCATCAGGACGTCAGCACAAGGCGACACATCTTAATAATTCTGGCAGCTACATATGTTTGACGTTCTCAACAGTTTTTGAAATATAAACATTCACTTGATCGGTTTATGGAATAATATCAAGAAACTTTTTAACTGGCTCGACCCATTTCTGCAGTCTGTCGAGTGATTTAATTTTTTCTTAAGATAACCAGTTCAAGTCAATTTATTTATTTCAAAACAAAGGTTATGACTTCTTGTGTGAGAAACGTCTACGGACAGTTTTAGAACGCCTTAAGGCCGAACCACATAGGGCGTATTTGCGACTTGCTTACGGGCGTTTCGGGGGACGTAATCCCGACGTATAGCGGGCGTCGGAAGGAGCGCCTCCTCGACGCCTCGAGGTCGGCGTAAATACGCGCGCATTCGGCGACCCTACCGAGACAGATCTCGGCGCTTCGGCGAATTTCGGCGAGGCGTTTCCGGAAGCGTACGTAGCGGTGCCGGCCAATCAGCTCCCGAGTTGACAGCCGGAAGTTGCTGGAGGATCGGCTTGCCTAGCTATGCGGCCGGCTGGATGGCTTGACTCAGCCACAGAAATGGAAGCTCGCTTGGCGCGTTCGACGGTTTATTGACGAATTGTATGAAAACGCATTATCTCCTTGGAACGAGCGATGAACGACTGAGACAGAAGAAATTTATATCTCTGTTGCAGGCGATGTCAAACAATTATAAAAGGAAGGGTCTTGAGCAGAGATCGCGACCGTCTTCCTGCCGAGACTTGTTGGCAGCTTGCCGATTCCGAGGAATATTTATAAAAGAAGCGTCAGCAAATTAGGCTTTCGTGGTTGATTAACATTTATTTATTTCTGTCCCTTTACGGAACGCAATATTATAGCAGCCGATCTAGATTTTGCCTCCTTTCATGAAATGCGCGAGTCGGGCTACACAACACCAAAAGCCGAGGAGACGTCGACGAAAAGCGCCGTTTGTACTTTGGTGACCTTCCCTTCTTGCATTCTGTAAAAACAGCGCCCGCCAAATGCCGCGATTACGCCCGCTGAAACGCGCTTAAATTCGTCCAGAATACGCCCTTTGTGGGACGGCCTTGAGGTTCGCAATATGCGACGCCGAAACAAAATTGTCTGCATGAAAATCCCCCAAGTGCAGCGTTGTTCATCGAAAATAGATATTTACTTTCTGTGGCTGTTGACGCAAAATTTGCAAAGCGCATCTGTTCAAACAAATAAATAACTATTTACGCAGCTCCACGAAGTGGCGCCATGGGATGAGACTTCAGCTAAACTTTCTGAGGTCAGTTCTCATGCGCACTCGAATTATATTTGGCAATTTTTATGGAAGACAAATGTCAGACATTAACCCTGTTGTATAAACCTCAGCCTGCGGCAGAAATCGAAGGAACAGAGAAGGACAGGACGACGTCTCAAACTCAGTTACCAGGTTTATTTAGTCCGCCTCCTCATATAGCCCACAATCAGCCACAACCTACACAAAGGGGCAACCTCTAATTACCTCTGTCCTTTTTTGTTCCTTCGACTTATCAGTTCATTTCTGCCTGAGTCTCAGGTTAATTCAACGTGTTTAACATTGACCAGCTCGCCTGCACCATTACTATATTATCTCAGACATTAATTTAACAGACCTACCAGTTATCTTACATCTTGAGTACGCCGTAAGAAAATGTCTATATAACATATAGATTATTTTGGGTCCTTATTGTAAATTGCGCTTAAGGGGTACTTTAGTAGTGCCGATAATTACAAAATGTTCTACTCGGCCTCGGTCGAACTGTCAAAATATTCCTAAAACACTACACATCTATAAGAAAGCACGCCGATAAATCTTTTTTTGTTGTTGATTATTGGCGTAATTATATAACACTTTTCCAGTCTAAAAAGTTCACAAAATGTTGGTGCCCATGCAAACCAAGCATGCTTTTGCGAATTAATTAGTTCTTTTCGATTGAACACATTGATAATTAGGCTGTCAACCTGGTTCTTCAAAATGCATTCAAGTATTAGTCTATTACTTAAGTTATTTTTCTGGAAACTTGCGTCATTGAATATAAGGTAGTAGACGATGCTAATAATCCATGCGCATCAGTTCAGTCGCTTCGCCGTCGAACATGGCCAAAATTAATGATGAACGTAATCAGGTCATCAAATCTGTTCGCAAAAAAGCCCAAAATTTCGGCTAGAAACCTCCACGTGGTTCTCAAAAAGGACTCCCCAGGTAGCACGCCAGAGGAATGCCCAACTTGGGCAAAGGTCTGGCAACTTTGGCCCAACTTTGGCGCAGTTAGGTTTTCGCACCGTGGCAATCATCAGTGCCAAAGTATGGTGCCTGACTATAGCCTTAGTTGGCCGATTCTAGGGCATGCCAAAGTGTGGCTCTCCTCTGGTGCGCCAGAGGAGCGCCAAGGATGGTGCCATACTTGAGCCATAACTGCCAAAGCCACGCCGAATTTGGGTATTTCGGGCATGCCACGTTTGGCCTTTCTCTGGTCCGCCACAGTTTTGCCAAAGTGAGTGCCAGACTTGAACCATAACTGCCAGAGCAACGCCTAATTTGGGCATTTGGGCCACACCAAGTTTGGCATTTCTCTGGTCCGCCACAGTTGTGCCAAAGTAAGTGCCAGACTTGAATCATAACTGCCAGAGCAACGCCTAATTTGGGCATTTCGGCCACACCAAGTTTGGCTTTTCTCTGGTCCGCCACAGTTGTGTCAAAATAAGTGCCAGACTTGAGCCATTACTGCCAAAGCAACGCCTAATTTGGGTATTTCGGACATGCCAAGTTTGGCCTTTCTCTGGTCCGCCACAGTTCTGCCAAAGTAAGTGCCAGACTTGAACCCTAACTGCCAAAGCAACGCCTAATTCGATTATTTCGGCCACGCCGAGTTTGGCTTTTCTCTGGTCTGCCGAAATTGTGCCAAAGTAAGTGCCAGACTTGAGCCATAACTGCCAAAGCAACGCCTAATTTAGGTATTTCGGACATGCCAAGTATGGCTTTTCTCTGGTGCGCCACGGTTCTGCCAAAGTAAGTGCCAGACTTGAGCCATAACTGCCGCAGTAAATCTTAATTTGGCGATTCAGGGCATGCCGATGTTTGGCTCTTCTTTGGCTACCCACTGAAGTGCCAAATAAGTGCCAAAAGTGGCAAAGAAAGCCGAGAGGCCTGCCCGAGTTTGGAATATCTCTGGTGTGTCACAGAAGTGCTCTTTCACGCGCCCCAGAAGAGAATTAAATTAAATAAGCGTTGGGAACACGATGGTCAGATGTCATGACCTCCATTCCCAAGCAGCACGGCAATACTTTGCATTATCGTGCCAGTACCGGCCGAAAGTCGGTTCCAATATCGCTCAAATGTCCAGTTTTGCACCACCGTTTGACATCCGGCAGTTATTGCCGCACAGCCGTTTTGCCCCCGCCTAGCGTTCGCGCAATATTGGGCGAATACTCTACGATGCGTCTTCTCCGTATTGGCCGAACGTCGTGCAAGTATGTGTGCGTTGCATATCATTTGCTGCATATCCAATCACATATACGGACAAGGAAAATTTTTTCGATCACTCCCAGAAGTTTATTAAACCACTATCATTACACACAGTGTAATCTCGACTTATTTACAAAGGTCACACTTCTCTGTAAAACGAAAAGCAAATTATAAAATAAAACTTAACACTGTCCTCATGCCAAACGAAACTCATCAAACAAAAAACCGCGGAGATATAGAGGAAAGCAGGACTACTATCAGAAGCATGCTTGCAGTGTACTTACTAATAAAAGAGCGATATCATGTAATCCTCGATAGATGCATAATCCATCTCAGGCACCCCCCACATACACTCGAGAAGGAAGGTTGCGCAAATTCAACTGACGTCTCGTCGTCGGCGAAGAGCAGTTTTTGTCGAAGCGTATCCAACAAACACATCACAATAATTCCACGAGCTGCGGTGAAAAAAATGGCTATTACCGAAAAATTGACATGGACGTATTCCGGCCGTTTACGACGAAAACACACGGCCGCGTCTGCAACGCACGAAAGCAACAGAACACTGAAGAGCGCATTTCAAAAACCGGACCTACGTGGCCCGCCTATTTATAACTAGGCAAACGGCGAAAACAGCAGCCCCAGAGATCCCATCAGCGTGACAAAGAGAGTCACGCAAAAAATGTTTCGTCCAAACGTTTTTGTCCCACGCGTCCTACGCAGAGAGGTCACGTGTTTCGCTCCACCCTTTTAATTTGCTTAAAGCGGCTGTCGCGCTCGCTGACAGCCATACGAAGACACAAAAGCAGGTGGGGAGGATTTTCAAAAGGCGAGGTCGAAGGGTCATCAACAACGCAGCTAAGCTCCCTCAGCATTTTCGACGTTTTAGAGTAAAAACAAAAAAGAAAAACGAAGACAACTTATAAAAAAAAAATGCTGTATAGCCAAAGCTACAGGGGAGAGAGTGTATCCCGACCAGAGGCCAGATTCACGAAGAGCTTCTTAGTTTACGACAACTTAGCTAAGAAGTTCATATGTTAAGAACATCGTAAGAAGAGGAGAAATCGGTATTCACGAACGCGTTCTTAAGTGAGAGGAGGAAAGCGGCGTTCTCTTACGGAAAAACTAGAACATACCGGTGCTGTTGCTATGGCGACGCGTAATTCGATAGCACGAACAACCAATCGGAGAGCTCGGCATGGTTCGGAGCCGTTCGGAGCACGTGGATTTTTAATAACGAACACAGGCGGCCTGTCTGCCACCGCTTGTCTGGGGCTTGTGTCCGTGCAGTGATATGTCGACGCTAACACGATTTAAACACGCCCGAATGCCGAGGCTGGGATGCGTAACCGCCTCCGTTGACTGCTATGAACTCGATCGCTACGAAGTCAACACAACTGTCATCGTTGGTAAAAGACGGCCCGTGTAAGTCGTTTGCAAAGCGACGTAGATGGAAACAAATTGCCGCGGCGTTTATCTCGGCATGCATATGCAGGAGCGAGCCGACGTTAAAAAATATACGTTTGAACTACGAGAGTGTCAGCAAGAGCCACGTAATACCTGTGCACACTCGGAGCGGACGCGCGCGTTTGATCGAAGTGCTGGATTTGCGCTGTTGGACCGCGAATTGATAAGCGCTTCGGGACCGATCCTTTACGATTGCAACTCGATGCTGACGTGACACCCGGCAAAGAAAGGTTGTTATAGCGATCAACAGTGAGGTGCAGTCGTGTCATAATAAAAATGGCACAATAATAATAAAGTGTACATACCGTGTTGCGAAGGTAATCCATGCGGCGTTTATTTGAGCTTCGACAACAGCGTTCGACACCGCTGCCTCGGAAAACTAGAAGATGACAAGAGGAAGAGATTGACTTCTTAATCTAAAATCGAGGTCAGCGATACGGGAAGGGTTCACAAGGGTCGCGCGGGCATATTCTATTCAGCACGCCAGCCGGTCGTGGGCGGACGGTCTTGACCAAGGACCGTCGGAGCACCGCTGCGCCGAGAGTGCCTGCTAGGCCTATCTGCCGAGCTCTCTTGGTCAGCTTTTCCCGGGTGTTTGTTGATCCAGCGTTCTTGTTCGTCGTGGTCTGTTTCAAGTAATTTTGCTTTTTTCTTGCTGCTTGAAGTCGGGACGCGTGAGAAGCGCACGTAGCAAAATAAACGTCCGTTGGTCGTCGCAACCGCGACGCTGTCGGCCATGCTGATTTGATCGTAAGAAGTGCGTAAGACAGCTTCGGAGCTGTCGTAGGATTTCGTCGTAACCTGCGCAAAACTTCCGAAAATTTCGTTTCGTGAATACGAATTTGTTCTTAAGTTTTGTCTTACGCATATTTTTGGCGTAAGATCGTTTCGTGAATCTGGCCTCTGTTCAACAGTAGGGAAATAAGGGACGGGGGAATCCCAGCCCTTCTCTGGAATGAAATTGAATGGAATGAAAGGAAAGGCCGCTTCTGTCGGTGACCTTGTCGACTTGCCTAGTCTGTCAGCGTTCGGCTTCCGTTGTGGGCCTCTGAAAGATAATCTCCTTTCTTGAGAGCGAAATAGAAGGGGTGCTTATGTTTTGCGCGCTTGTCGCCACCCGATAGGCCTCACTTATTTCTCTCCCGACTCGCTCGCAGTGGCCTCCCATGGCTGTCGTGCCGGCGAAATTAGAAGCGCAGCGGGGACATTTTCTCCTGTGAATGACGATCGGGTGCTGAGAATCCGAAGCAGCTCTTTCGGCGTCCATTTGATGTTCTCGGAGTCGGTCGTTGAAGCATTGCCCCGTTTGCCCAATGTACCTGGCCCGCAGGACAGGGGGATCGCGTACACTTCCCCCGCTTCCTCTCCTTCCCCCAAGATTTCCCTTTCCCGTAGTCCCACGGAGCGGGCGGGCTTTGAGCTTGAAGCCGAAAATAAATATTTGTTGAAGTTGAAAGATTGTCCTGTCTGTATCGTCCCTTATGTGTCTCCACTTTCTAAATGATTAAAAAGTACCAACACGTCATCAGTCGAACTCCAAGGCAGTAAGCCTTGTTCTGGCACTTGTTTGGCAACTTTGAACCGTAGCTGCCAGATGACAGCCAAACTATCGGGAAGCAAAGCCTAACTTTGGCACTTGTTTGGCGACTTTGGCCCGTAGCTGCCAGAAGACAGCCGAACTATTGGGAAACGAAGCCTAACTTTGGCACTTGTTTGGCGACTTTGGCCCGTAGCTGCCAGATAACAGCCGAACTATCGGGAAGCGAAGCCTAACTTTGGCACTTGTTTGGCGACTTTGGCCCGTAGCTGCCAGATGACAGTCGAACTATTGGGAAGTGAAGCCTAACTTTGGCTCTTGTTTGGAGACTTGGGCCCAAAGATGCCAGATGTGAACCGATCTACAAGGTAGTAAGCCTAACTCTGGCACATCTGTGGCGAGTTTGGCCCGAAGGTGCCAGATGACAGCCGAACTTTAAAAAAGTGAAGCCTAACTTTGGCATTAGTTTGGCGATTTTGGCCAAGAAATGCCAAATATCTGCCGAACTACCGGGCAGTAAGCCTAACTCTGGCATTTGTTAGGCGATTTAGGCCCAAAGATGCCAGATGATAGCCGAACTACCAGGCAGTGAAGCCTAAGTTTGGCACTTGTTCGGCGAATTAGGGCCAAAATACCCAGACTGTTGCCAAGGAAGGTCAGGTTTGGCTCTACTTTGGCTTCTTCGGGCTTTTCAATGCCCTAAACTCCCAGACAAAAGCCAAGTTTCGGCCCAGAACTCGGTGCTACCTGGGTCAGTACCAATGTTTAGTTTTGTGCTACAAAAAGACACATCTGTGTTTAAAATTAAGCAAAAACGACATAAAGCAGCACACAGCCGCGTTCACGTTGAAAGTGAAACCAACCAAATTGAAGCAACCTATGGCGGCGAGTGCGTCAGAGCCCTCTATCCGCCGGTCAGGCAACTACTTAAATGAAAAGTTTCGAGGAAGTTCCGTTTCTGTCCGAGAAATGAATCGTTTTGTTGGAAACGGCGAAATTTTAGTTTACATATGTGCCATGCATCCGGCGCTATTACAATCATCTTGAACAGCGGTCTCCGAACTTTTGGGCAAAAGGGCCGGATCGGGGATCTGTCGTTGTCTCGATGGCCGGAAAATGAAGAAGTAAATAAACATTTCAAGTCAAGCATTTAAATAAAAAAGTAAAGATATGAAAATAGAAAAAAAAATAATTTCAGACGATGGATATATGTACTTTATATTAAAACGCAGTATTTAGCTGATTGAGCCAAGACTCCGAACGGCTCGCCCTCCAGATATTTATTGCTGTTGCTTTTGGGTCCCCCCTCGTATGTATTGTAAAAATATTCATAGCAACCATTAAAGTAACAGACCATGAAACCATTCTGCCGTCAAAAGTCCCAAAATACGACAGACCATCACCCCATCTAGCCATCAAGCCATCACACCATCAAAGCATGAGGCCATCAGACCATCAATGTCCCTAAGATACAACAGACCATCACCCTGATGGACCATCAAACATTTTCAGATGGAGCTTTAAAATAAAACGCGTTAATAAAACGAAAACGACTCTCATGGGCACTTATAATCCTTATTGAAAAATGTGATTGGACATCGATGCAGCGCTGGTTGTATAGGAGGTGCATATTCAGCGGTCGGATAAAACAAATATTCCCGGTTTCCTGCCGTGTCACCGCCAATGAACTGCAGTGACAGCGTTCTCACACTACTCTGTTACACACCGATTACACGCGATAAGACTCCACACTAATCAAGAGTCATGTGATGTCACAGTATCGCGTGACGTCACGATGTCACGTGACATCAGCGTCGCTTGACGTAACAATATTAATTTTTGCAACATCAGACTGTCAAGTCATCGCGTTACGTGACGTAGGTTTCAAGTGACGTCTCGCCGTCACGTGACGCCAGTTTCACGTGACGTTGCAGTGTCGCAAACCCGCATGGTGTCGCGTGAGGCCACAGTGTCGCATAGCGGCATGGTGTATATTGCATGACGTCACAGTTTCATGTGACGTCACGGTGTGACGTGGCGTCACGTGATACCGTTGCGTTTCGTAGAAAGATCTTTCCTTTAAATTTATTAGGAAAAGTTTCCCCTAAATCTACCGGAGACATTTTCCCACAACAGCAAAATTGAGTAGATAAGCTTTTCTCGCTAAATTTAGCAAATACATTTCTCAGCAACGACCTATTTGCACCTCCAGCAAAACCGAGGGGAACTAGCGGAGAAACACCGAACTGGCCAAAAAAAAAAAAAAAAACAAGTTCTTTCGCGATTTCTGCTCATCTCTCTCGTGGGTTCGGCGACTGGACGTTGTCGGTGGTTGGCGCGATGGCCACCGAAGTAAAGCGAGGGAAGCTGCCTTGGTTGTGTCTTCAGCAACGAAAACTGCAGCAACCACAGGAACGCAAAGAAACCCGTCACTCGGAATTACCTAAAATGGTGCGCCTTGAATTTTTTCTCGTGTTGTGTAGGCCGAACAGTTGCCCTGGTAACTGTCGTTACGGTCACATCCGCGTGTTGCCAAGGCCGCTCTCAAACGTGACCTACGCAACCGCGTGAACCAAGCCAATAGGTGTTTATTAACGTTAATTAGCACGGGAGAAGGACCGCACGTGATCCTTCCGTTGCTTCTCCAAAGAAGGCGAGGCGTCTGGAAGTTTGCTGGCGACAACACACTGCCGAAGGTTTTGAACGTAGTGGATAAAAATTGGGGCGAGCGATTTTCAAGCAAATACGTGTCTGCGTTGTGCAGGAAGATGGTACGGCAAGACCTGCTTTCGACCGCCACATTTGTCAAAAAGTGGCGGCCCCTGCAAAACCTCGACAAAACTGATGTAGTTTTAAAAAGGGGCAAGTTTCAGTCAATCGCGAGCCATATGTTACCTTCTGTGCGGCGGACTAAAGTGTATTTATTTATTTAGTTATTATTTATTTACAAATACTGGAGGCAGAAACGCCGCCCAAGCAGGAAGGATTACAACAATTGTGGTAGCAAAAGGTCTTGGCTCACGATAGCCCCAACCCGAACCGCAGCTTCGCGCACTTACTTGAGCGTGAGCATTGGCGAAGAGCACGCCTTCTTGAGTCAAGCCGTCTGGCATCATGAGAAAGGCCATGCCGAAAGGAAGCTCAAGAGGTTTTCGTCAAGTGAAGAAATGATCTACCCTATTGTAGTAAAGAAGGAAGTCGGTGACTGTTTAACTGGTGTCTTGGCCTGCGCTGTGTTCTTTTTGAATGGCATGATAGACTTTTCCGAATGCCAGGTTGAATGAGATGCCTCGCTGAAGGGTGTTGTATTCGGAAAGATGCCTGAGTTTGTCGGTTCTTGATTTGGTAGAATCGGAAATTGGTTTAGGCTGTCCGAGTGCAGCTGGGTAGGTATCTGTCGTTTTTGTAGTGCCACATCGAGGATCCACACCAGTGTTTACTGCGGCTGAGCTATGGCGTGCGGCTTCAGCTGGAACTGACCGAAGAGCGTTTGTCACCGGTCGATTATGCTTGTGACCGATTTCGCTAAAGGAAGGCTTTGTTGTGGTAATGTTTCTTGCTGAGACATAGTCGGACTTGGGCTCATTCTTAAGCTTGTAAAGATTGATTCTTCTTCTTGAATATTGGGCACTCTGCAAGATGTAGATTTGTGGTGTCTTCCGCAGTTCGCACATTGTGGGCTGTCTGCATCGCATTTCTCTCGACTGTAGGAGCCACTGCCGCGCAAACACCGCTGTGGCTTGGTGCATGCTCCTTCAATATATCCAACCTGAAAGCATTTGTAGCATTGCAGGGGCTTTTCTCTAAAGGTTTCCACCTTGAGCGAATTGTGACCAAGGAAGATATACTCCGCAGACGTTCCTGTATAAAAACAAGTATTGCGGCCTCAGTTTGTCTCGGTCGGCGAGTGCTTTTCACTTCCGCTGTGCTCCAGATAGCCTTCAGCAGGTCGTCATTTGGTATATCTTTTGATACCCCGTGCATGACACCCACTGCCCAGTCCATTGAATGAGGCTGGTATACCTGCACACGAATCGCATCTTCGATACCCCGTGTATGACACCCACTGCGCAGTCCCTTGAATGAGGCTGGTATACGCACACGAATCGCACCGATGCAGGTGACAGCAAGAAAAGCTTTCAATACCCACCCCTGCCTATTTCAAGCTGGATGAGCATTGTGCCGGCGTGCGGTCGTGTATTACTACTGCGTGACGCGCGTTGAAGACCCAAGGCTAGTGGTTGTACTGCACTGGCTAAATTTCTTATCTATAGCTGGGAGACTCGTCGCCCGTTGAGGCAGACCAAGTTCCCGGCTGTATGAACATACACACTTATCAGTGTCGATGGCTAATAGATTAAGGCGATGATTTAGTGTAAATTAAATCACACCCTCAGAAGCGGCGCTCATGCAGCTTTTAAAGTTGTTTTTTTACGAAATCGTTTAGATTTATTGTCTTTATCACAATGGTTAAATCGTTGATGTGTGTTCTTTCAGTCGTTGCCGGACCGCCGAATGTAGTGCTCGAGCTCTTGTACCGTTTCCGGCCTTTTTGCCCCGTCCAGTTTTTTTTTTATTTTTTTTTATGCCATTTCAGAGTCAGCGTATACGATGGTGCTCGAGGAGTTTAATTAGAGTAGGAACGCAGACGACAGAAGATAACAAGGGACACAAATATCCGACCGCCTGTGCTTCCATTCATTCACCGCATTTTCCACAACCTTAAGAAGATTCCATCGAAGTTTCATGTCAAAGTCGTGTTATCAGCACCGGAAAAACTAAAGTTGTGTCCGAAAATTAAAACAAGCAGCAGCAATAGGCCGTGTGCGGAGTTCAACATCAACAAAGATACGTTAAATGCCAATGTGCAGTCGTATACGAAATGCCGTTTACTTGTGGGGAAGCGTATGTGGGCCGGACAGGAAGGTGTATCAACGATCGTCTAAGAGAACATGCCTTGTCACTAAAGTCGTCGCCAGCAGGCCACTTTGCCATACACGTCAAGGACTGCCAGTGCTCCGCCTTGATCAGGAAAACAAAAATCCTGAAACGTTTCGGGGAACGACGAACACGCGAGCTCTACGAGGCACAGGTTATTCTGTCCAGTGGGGATGCCTGCCTAAGCGCGCCGTCCGTGGCCTTGTCACCAAAAGAACTTTATTTTTTAAGCCGCGATCTTTAACGATCCTTAGCATCTGTTAATATTTTAGTCATAAACTCCCTCTTTCTTTTTTCTACCGAAGTGTCTATGCACGTCGTATCAGGACTTTAACGTTTTTAAAAAGTATTTTAAACCGCTAACTTGAAGCTTAGTATCCTTAGCAATTTATTTTTAGGCAGTGTAGGGACATACTTTAGCTATAGCATACGTTTTTCAGGTTTTCATTGTGCATGTTTTGAAAGAATTTCTAGGTTCGTTTTCCTCTTTCTTTTGTTAATTAAACATCAGTTGTTAGTCAGCGCTCTATCCTGTCCCCCTTGTCTATCCTTCCTTGTCGTATTTGCGCTGTTAATTCCACATATATGACAACGGTTTGGACAATTGTGAGATACAATGTGGGTATGCTCGTGTGACCTACGTCTGTGATAGTGTAGCAAGCCACCTTAAGAACAAACACCAACTACACGAGCTGCAGCGCAACAAGTACACTTCAGCGTAGTGAATTTTTTTCCGCAACTGAAGATGGCAAGAGTGCCTGCGATGGAATCGAGGGTCCTGTCAAGCACCAGGCGACTTTGTACAGCCTCTGACGGCCCACCACGTCGGTGATCAAGTCGGTGTCGGAGATGGTTGCCGCACTGAACACTAAACTGCCGAACATGGAACAAACCCACATCCCGAAAGCTGACGTCAAAGTGTTCAGGGACATGAAAGCAAAGGAGTGGGACTTTCTTTCTGCTGTGCGTAGAATTTAGTCCTGTCACTTGTGGCATACAGTGTACGCGGTCCGGCACCTCGTTACCACAGCTGTTTGTAGCAGGAACAGTAGACGCAGAAAAAAAATATAAAGTAAAGTCTCCTATGGCCGGGAAAAGCAGATCAATGTTGCGAGCTTGTGGTGCCACTGAAAAGAAACGTCCGGTTTTGGCTACAAGCAAAACGGGAAAAAAATGTTTGTCCTCGGAGTGCCACAAGAGCGCCCTGACTGACCCAGGTCACCGTCCGGCAGAAAGTGTGCACGCTACAAGCGCCGAATGTGCGCACAGGACCATGAGTCATTAAACTCGATTCAATTGTACCATTTTAAACATGTGCTCTTTCCTTTCACCATTTAACCATGGTCGTCAGCAGCCCAGCCCCCCTTCGAATGGTAGGCTCCGGAATTCACTGATTCGAGAAATCTGTATTTAAATTGTTGGCTTGTGCATGCTTCGAACTCACCTGTAATCTTTTGTATGAATTCTTATTTTTTACGAACTCCTTTCACAGTGCTTTCTCTTCACAGACTTCCTACATTTTTCGACCACTTTCTTGCCCTTGTTTGAAATCGGCAAGGTCCTAACTCTCCCTACTCCCGTCACGGCAATTCTGTATATTCAGCGCTCTGTAATTTCAAAAATACAAGAATACCGCAAAGCAATCTCGAAGGGCCTGATAGGACAGATTATGAGCCTTGATCTGTGAAACGTAGAAGAAAAATTAAGACCTCATTTATTTCAAACATATTTTCCAATTATTGCAAAATCGGTAACCTGCCTACATTTCAGTGCAATTTTTAGAAAAGTAATTGTTTCCGATTTCAATATTAATTTATCCGAATATTAAACAAACGCGTCCAAGTCATGTTAAAAAAAATGAAAGCCGTTTACAACTCCCTGTAACGCCGAATTAGAGCGCAGCTCTTGAGGACGAGGGGAAGGCACGGGGGGGGGGGGAGGGGGTCACGTGACCTGGGGGTCACGTGACCTCGACCTTTAGGGGGGAATATTTTCCACTAGAATTAGCGGGAAAATTTTGCCCGCTAAATTTAGCGGGGAAAATTTTCCGCTAGATTTAGCGGGGAAAATTTTCCGCTAGATTTAGCGGGGAAAATTTTTCGCTAGATTTAGCGGGCAAAATTTCCACGCTATATTTAGCGGGGAAAATTTTCCGCTAGATTTAGCGGAGAAAATTTTCCGCTAGATTTAGCGGGCAAAATTTCCCCGCTAGATTTAGCGGGGAAAATTTTCCGCTAGATTTAGCGGGAAAAATTTCCCGCTAAATTTAGCGGGGAAATTTACCCATCATGCACCGCGCGGTTACGCCGACGGCGACGCCGACGCCGCTGAAGCCGGATACGGGCGCCTAAGAGCTGCGCTCTAAAATTGAATTTCCAGTCTTAAGATTCGGATCCATAAAGCTCTGAATTGCTTACTAATCGATAATACACCCAGGTAGCACCGAGTTCTGGGCCGAAATTTGGCTTTTGTCTGGGAGTTTAGGGCATTAAAAAGCCCGAAAAAGCAAAAGTAGAGCCCAACCTGACCTTCCTCGGCAAGAGTCTGGGTATTTTGGCCCTAATTCGCCAAACAAGTGCCAAATTTAGGCTTGACTGCCGTGTAGTTCGGCTGTCATCTGGCATATTTTGTCCTAAATCGCCTAAGAAATGCAAGAATTAGGCTTACTGCCCGGTAGTTCGGCTGATATTTGGCATTTTTGGGCCAAATTTGTCAAACAAATGCCAAAGTTAGGGTTCACTTTTTGATAGTTCGGCTATCATCTGGAAATTTGGGCCAAAATCGCCACAGATGTGCCAGAGTTAGGCTTAGTGGCTTGTAGTTTGGCTGACATCTGGACTCGTAAGGCCAAAATCGCCAAACAAGTGCCAAAGTTAGGCTTCACTCTCCTATAGTTCGGCAGTCATCTGGCACATTTGGGCCAAAATTGCCTCAGATGTGCCAGAGTTAGGCTTAGTGGATTGTAGTTCGGCTGGCATCTGGCATCTTAGGGCCAAAATCGCCAAATAAGTGCCAAAGTTAGGCTTCATTTTCTTCTAGTTCGGCTCTCATCTGGCATCTTTGGGCCAAAACCAGAGAAAAGTCACTTTGGCACGTCCCAAATACCGAAATTAGGCGTTGCTCTGGCAGTTATGGGTGAAGTATGGCACCAACCTTGGCGCTCCTCTGGCGAACCAGAGAAACGCCAAACCTTGGCATGCCCCGAAATCCCAGATTAGAATTTACTATGGCAGTTATGGCTCACGTATGGCACCAACTTTGGCACTCCTCTGGCGTACCAGAGAAGAGCCAAACTTTGGCATGCCCTAGGATCGCCCAACTCAGGCTATAGTTAGGCACCGCACTTTCGCACTGATGAGTGCCAACGTGCAAAAACCTAACTGCGCCAAAGTTGGGCCCTTACGTTTGCAAGACCTTTGCCCAAGTTGGGCATTCTTCTGGCGTGCTACCTGGGCATGTTTACCTTTTTTTTATTTTATGTACAGTCTCTGCACAAAAAAATATAAAGCATAAGCCACATCAGTTTTTCTTTTTATAAATATTCAAAGGGACGGTTTCACGCAAGTAGCAGAAATGTGCGCGTATACTGACAGTGAACTTGTAATTTTTTTTCCTCAAGAGAAGTTTTATTTTCCGCAAACAAATGTTCAAATATGACTTTGGGTTGCATAAGTAAAATATATCCTTTGGTAAAAATATAAAAAAAACTGTCGACCGGATATAGTCTTTCGATCCTATCTGAAAACGCTCAATACAGACAATCTCAATCAATCAATATTTTTTTGCAGTAGTTTTTTATAATGTTTTTTGGCGCGGTGCTGCTTTTCACGGCGGCGGATCTGTTGTCGCTCATAGGCGGCACACGTTCAGGTTCTGCGGCGTCTTACCTCCAATATCATGTTACTGCCAACGTCGTAGGCTCATCTGTTTCAAAAGTCGTTCCGGTTGCTTCCTTTACGTCGCGTAGACGGAGACGCTATACGCCGGCTGTTGAAACAGGCACCGCGAAGCATGTTATAGTGTGGCGCCGCTCGATCGCTCCCGCCTATGGGCATTTTTGGGTCAGTTATTCAAACATGTATTAGGAATTTTCCCTTCAAAACTACCGTCCACCTCTGTGCTGTCAGTTTGCATTTTCCTGACAACCGAGTAGCATTTTTACGCTTTTTAATATTAATAAACTAGTGAAGAATGGGTATGTGCACGCCCCATTTATGGCAACCGCGTTCGCGTAAATTTGACAATATTTCTCGCTTGATAACTTCAAAGCCACAAAAATTTTGCCTTATGTTTTGGCATATTATGTCCGTACATACTATAAATGTTAATTTCGAAGAGTTAAAAAAAAGGTTAAAGATAACCTTTGGTTTAAATGATTTTCAAAATAATGCATTTTTAGTTAAACGCCTCTTTAGAAGCAATTCTTGTAAATTTTTCCCGCAAACCACGACATCGATATTTCATTCACTGATGAGCTATATACAGGGCAACACACTGGCAAAGTTTGAAGACCCTAGCATTTTTACGTAGGGAGAAAGAAATCTTAAATCCAGAGCGTTATTGCTCAATGTGCCGTATTTGAGTTTTTGTTTCTCAAAATAATGACCCTAATACTTGGTGGTTTATACTTTTTCTCATTCCTTCCTATTCCTACTTTGTCAGTAAATATTTCTAGACCCGTAGCCGGAACAGTGTTTAGGGGAAGCCGCCCGAAATGCCAACATCGTGCGATACGCAAAACGCGCACCTGACTGAGAGGGTGCTTACAATTTGGTTTTCAAAAAAGACAATTTTTTTCCCAAACAAGGATGGTTTTATTCTTCCTGGCATGGAGCCAGCAAAATATATATTTCTCGTCAAAATTAAAAATGGTCACGGGACATGGTTGTTTGATCTTCACTGAAAACGCCCACCAGTGAATTCCCCAAAAAGTGCCTTGGGTTGTTCCTTCGCAAATGCCAACAAGTCGCTTCATTGTCCACACGAAAGGAAAGACCAGCTGTGCCTGCCAAGACGACAGTCTCACCGACAACCGAACTTACTCCAAGTAATAAAAAACTTGTAGAGCTCCTCACTCCTACGACCCCCCCCCCCCCCCCCTGTCATATGACCGTTCTTCATATGACGATTGGTAACAGTGTAATTTATTGCGTCGGAACGTTATAGTTTTATTTCAATATGTCAAATATATCTTTATGCAGAGGCAAATAACTAGAAACAAAGAAAAGCTGAAGGACTGAATGAGTCAAAACAAGAAAATACGTTTTGTGGGAGCCGAGGGTGAAAGACGAGGCAGAGGGCACGTGACAGGCGGTCAGCGGAGAAGTCACGAGCTGCCGCGAGAGATTGCGAGCTGAGCGAGGCTGAAGCTGGGCAGGAACCTCGAAGCCGGGCTGCCTGGCCTGGCCCAC
>JABSTQ010008606.1:0-17688 GCA_013358835.2 Ixodes persulcatus | reverse complement strand
AAAGCGTGGTGGTGCTGTTTTATTTTTGCCATTTTGATTGTTCGTGCGTATGGCGCGTGCTTTGCTCGCTTTCCGAAGCGACGAACACGCACGTGCTGGACTGTGAAGATCGCACGCTGGGCTGTGATTTTGTAAACATTGGAATGGTGTATAGCGTGGCCCAGCAAACTCATGTATGCGAGAATGTCAGGCTGGGTAATAATTGTTTTCTGATATAGGGACATGCGGTTCGGGGGTTGCCACGGGCTGTCGCAATAAATCTTACCAAGAAGGAACCAATTGTTTATTGACGTGTTAATATTCTATCAATGAAAAATTCTTCTGCAGGAATGCACGCTCAGTAGACCCAATCTTCCAAGACACCAGTGAAGCAGACGTCTAGTAAACTGCTTCGCGATTCACGGTGCCTCACCATTATAATGACGACTGAAAAGTGACGTCACGAAATATTGTGTTTCACGGGATTCGGAAGGTGTTGTAAAGGTTGTTACATTATAGTTCCCAGAAAACAAACGCCGTTACAATGTTTTTGGAAGTACCGAGAGGCAATATTTGTAAGTACAGCTTAGGAGGAATATGATGAAAAGCATCAGTATAAATAGGAAGACGTTTATTAGCAATGAAGACGCTATTATTGAGCGGTGTTTAGTGACGGCAAGTGATGAGCGTTCGGGAGTTTATAAATTTACATGATTGCTAACTATGGACATGCGGATAATGAAGACCTGTTTTGTCGGGAGATGGAGTTGCGGTGAGGACGCTCACCATTCGCCGAGAAGGAACTTGCTTGTTCGTCTGACACGAGTCGTCCGATATCAAGGACTCGTGGCAGACGAACAAGCTATTTTCTTCTCAGCGAATGGTGAGCGTCCAGTGTCAAGCACAGCACGTCGCTACCGACGTTGTCGACGTTTCGAAGACTTACCGCTTTCGACAAAATTGTTGGCACCTGGGCTCACTTTACGAAAAGACTCGAAGTCTTCCTCCAGTCCAGCGCCATCATGAACAGTAACTGAAAACGATCCACTATTCAGTCGGTGGGTGGCGAAACGTATCCGCATCTCTGGAGTCATGCTCGATACCTACTTAAGTGGTTGGAAGCTTACACGATGCATGCCACGACGTCCAAACGCGTCATTGACATACTACGCTCTCTTTTCGCTACTTTTGCCCCACTAAAAATACTTTTTTTCTGATAACGCGCCAAATCTTGTTTCAAATATAATAAATAGGTTTTTGAAAAAAAAAACAAAAAAAAACGGCATTAAGCATTACATTAGTGCACCATACCATCCTGCAACTAACGGGCAAGCAGAGCAGATGGTGTGCGAAACGAAGAAAGCCCTCTTGAAGCTTAGGGAAGAAGCAATTGAGTGAAGAATCGCCAGGTTCTTGTTCGGGCAGCGCGCGACGGTCTCATCTTCCACGGGGAAAAAAGCCCGCCGAAACAATGTTCGGCGGACGAAGATCTCATGACAATGGGCTACGAACGAAGATCGAGGGATTCCCAGATTGGGGGCAATGGCAGTTTATTCGATCGAAAAACTCGTCTACATGAAGAATTTCACCGGAGGTCCGGCCTTCTATATAAATCTTGAGTAGAAAAGGTTCATGTTGGTTGACCAGAAGGTGTCATCCCTCTGATCTCTTCGTGTATTGTGCAACTGCCATTGTATTTGGTATACTCCGTTTCACCTTATGTTTTACCGCAGAGAAGGCTAGTGCCGCCGAGATGTGCCCTAGAGCAAGGAGCTTGCGCTTGTAGATTTTCCTGCGGTACATCATAAGGTGAAACAGAGTATAGTAGGAGCTATGGTGGTGACATTGACCTTTCCCTCCAGGCTCCTCTTTCTTATTTTTTGCCTCACTCTTTTGCGTTTTCAGTAGGCTTCAAGAATCTTTTGGAACGGGGACACTTTACCTCAACGAGGCCATTTGTTCCAAGCAGTCCGTCAGGGGACTGCTGCTAGAAATCCGTGCTTCATATTAACGAATAAGCCGGCACTTTTGCATAGTGCTGGTTTCCTGTTCCACGTACAGTTGTAAAGGAGCATCCTCATTGATTCTACCATATTGTGTTGCGGGTGAAGAAATGCCTTTGGGTACACGATACTTGAAACAAGTCTGGCACCGCACGTTGTGGTTCGACACCCACTAATGTCGTCGTCCTTATAGAGCCTCATCATCTAATAATTACCTCGTCACCTCATATTGCTCTTCATTAACAGTAAGTACAATTAGATACTGCCGTATACAATCCAAGAATTGAAAAGTTGAGTCGTTCATTTCTTTATTATGTTTAATATTTAATAGTGTTATTAGGTTACATTACCTCGAGACGATCGACGCTAATCGTTGATCTTCAAATATACTTGTATATAAATTAGACGCACGATCACAAAGAACACAACGTGCCACATCTTTTCTTTGGATCGTCTTCTTGAAACCAGCGCAAGCTCGCGCGTTCTTTCTTCTGAGACGGTTAGAACGGTCAGCTCATAAAACCCGCGTTCCTCCTACCCGGCCGCTTCCTCTTCTCATTATGTGTCGTTGGTTATAACTAAATAAACTATAATAATGGTGTAATATTTATATTTAGCTTCAGTTTCAGTCAGGGGAAAGGAGGTTCGCGGGAACTAGAGCCACTAAATGAGCTGCGGTTAGAGTATCGGCACTCCGTTCCACGACATTGTTGTGGGCGCCGCCATTTTGGTGCGTGTTCAGAGCAGACGCAACTGCCGATCGTCATGATTCAAAAGTGCGACTTCCTCAGCCTTAGATTTGGTGTTAGGAAGCTCATGTAAAATTGCTTTGCTTTGTCACGAACTGTTTAAACATTTGTGGAGGACGGAAAAGCGTTTCCTGTGATTTCAGATAAAGCTTCAGATAACTGGAAAGTTGGAACCATGATTTTAAGCCACAATATGGCCAAGTGTCGTTATTCTGAAGCGTAGCTAATTTAGTGGCACTAGCGGGAACAATGAGGAAGAGGCAGGCGTCAAAAGGTATGGGGCTTACGTCATGGCCCTTCCAGGTATTACAAGCTCTTTGAACAGGGGCATGAGTAGTGTCACTAAATAAGCTACGCTTCAGAGTAACGACACTTGGCCATATTGTGGCTTCAAATTATGGTTGCAAGTTATCTGAAGCTTTATCTGAAATCACAGGAAACGCTTTTCCGTCCTCCACAAATGTTTAAGCAGTCCGCGACAGAGCAAAGCCATATTGCATCAGCTTCCTAAAACCGGATCTAATGCTGAGGAAGTCGCACTTTTGAATCATGACGATTGGCAGTTGAGTCTGCTCTGCTCAAGACCCAAAATGGCGGCGCCCACAACAATGGCAGGGAATGGAGTGCCGATACTCTAAGCGCAGCTCATTTAGTGACTCTAGGCATGAAGTGAACTCGAGTGTATTCTTTTCCTTTTCGTCTTTATTGTTTATTGATTTCAATCATACCGAATAATGAACACATTATATCACACTACGCTTGTGTAATTATTTATCTTAGATTTATTAATCTGATCAAGTACTTAAACCTTTCATTTGTCGATAGTAAATCGTCCAATATATTTTCTAAATGTGAAGGTAAAAGGACACGGATATTGATGATGATACAGACGCCAACGCCGCCCTCGACGATTTCCTGGACATTAGAAATCAGCAGTTTGTCTGCCATCCGGCAGGTAGCGCAACAAAACACGCAAACAGTTTTTATTGTTTTTAAAATTAGCTAAACTCTACACCTATCAAGATACCAAAGCAAGATCATTGTGAAAATCTAATACATCGCAATGTATATCTATTTCATACAAGAAATGTTATTAGATGCCAATAATTCTGTTTGATGTCCATAAATGAAATGCGTCCAAACAGGTAAGTTTGAAGGGTTGTTGGAGCGTTAAGACTTTGAAAAAAAAAAAAAAAAAAAGCCATCGCCCACTTTTCGGCGAACCATTGTAGCTCTCATTGTTACAAAATATTTTATCATAGTTTAATTATTTCCTCGGCATTTGAAGCACCGCGACTCGAGGCACAAAAAGTGCTATGTTTGATACAAAATATCTGAACAAAAAAATTTTACACAACATTAAATCTTTTTTTTTGCATATTACGAATTATAAGCACTACGTCTGTAGCTAATTTCATTGCTCTAGCGCATGTCATTAAAATTATATTTGTGCTGGAAAATTACAAATTTAAGGCAATATTTGGAGAGATGAACAAAACAAACTAGTGCAAATACGAAAAAAGTGTATCGTTACATTCTGCTCCGACAACATCTTAACGAAATTGCTCCATTGGAGCCGTGTTATTTTTAATAGATCGTTCATGAAATATGAACCAGCGGAGCAAGTGAAGGTCCGCGCCATCATATTCGCAACGCTACAAATGTGCATGAACAATATGAATCAATACATACATAATAATAATATAAATGAAAAAGGATTGCATTGTCTTTCGAATGACATCAATCTCCCAAAAAAGTGTTCAAAAGAAGATAAGCAATGACCTACCAGAAAGTACCTAAACTGCCACATTCAGTGGGACCATGGGCTTAAGGTTGAGCTGCTGCTTATGTCTGGCTGTTTATGTCGAGTCTACGGCGATTGCGGCCGCCGAGGCCTGTGGCCTCGGCGGCCGCAGTTAAAGTGTTCAGTAAACATATCCTATAACAAATTCTTATTTTCGTACTCATTCTGGTTTAGTTTCCACTTCCCGGCATGGAAACATTTTGTACTATTTAAAGGGGCTATGCAACAATTTTTTTACTTTGCGCAAATACCGCTTAGAACGGATCCCTGACGTTAATGACCTATGAAACACGCCTTCGTTTTTCACCCGACGCATTAGAAGTCCCAGAAAAAAATTAAAAAACAACGAGCAGCGTTCACGCCCTCAACTCGCAGCCAGAACAAGCGGCCACGTGATCTGGAGCCGATTATATGCCGCCAATGTTGATCATAGCCACGCGCTGGGGTTGGCAAAGCACAGGACACGCGCTGAGTTCCAGACATTGTTATGGCTCGGCTATTGTCGTCGTTGCAGCGATTGGACACGGGCCACTACTCGAATGCTTCTCGAGCTATCAATTATCACGAGCCTAAATCGAGTGCCCACGCAATGCTCGGGTCCAATCTATGAACCGCATTCAAATATCGTCATACGGGTGTACTGCGATCCCCGCGTTACGTCATCGAATTTTGCAAGGGAGAGATTGAATGAAAATGATCGCTTTTGTCCTTGAAATTACACCGCAACAAAAGAGTTTCTTGGCCAGTGGCATTGCATGCGAGTATCCTTGAGTCCCACTAGTGCCAGTAAGCTCGTGTAAAGTAAAAAACATTCCAATTGAATATCGTTGCACAGCTCCTTTAAAATTATTCGGAAGAATACATTTTTGTCTTCCTAAATAAGGGAACCTGAAAGCGTCCTCATGACGTCTTTGAAAGAACCAGAATGTGCCGACTAGTTCCGGACGTCCCGACAACGTTTTCGTCGGGACGAAGACGTCTCGACCAGCTGAGAACGTCTTCAGGACCATCTGCGTTATCTGGGCAGTTGTGTGCCCTACGGCGCATGGACAGCCGAAAACTCCAAGCAGGGGATAATCTTTAGTCTTTAGTGTTTATTTTTTTGGCTCTGGAGAGCCGCGGCACCGCGAAAAGGCAGCAGCCCGTATCATGAAGGCCCGCGGTGCCACATCTAGTGAACATGATAATGTGATGAGTATATACATGCAAGATGACGACGACATGGTTTGTTTGTATTGGGGAGGATGGCAGTCCGATTCGCGGAAGTCCAAATTTTGTGGAGGCGGGTTGGGCGAGTGAGCAGCGAGCCATGGGCATCTGGCACGACGTTCGATCGGTGCATGAAGGAGCCCCAAAAACATTATGGCGCTGTTGCTCACTGGGGTCCACTGGGGTCGAAGCATCAGGCTCCAAGGAGGTAGCTCAGCCAAAGTAGAAACTGCCGCCTCCGAGGAACCGAGGCCCAGAGCTCAAATTGAGGCACCGCCGTCGCCCGGTGTGTCATCCTCTCAACGTCGTCGTCGTCATCTTGCGTACTGGCATTTCGGCGCTGTTCCCATCAATATCTGTAATCTCTAATTAATCAGCCCCGGCAGTTTGCCGCACAATTTTGAGCGCAAACGAAACAGACGAAACCGAAACGGAGGAACGGGGAAGGGGTTGCGTTCCATTTACCCTCGTCAACAGGAGAAAAAAAGTATAGTGTGTTTCGGCGTCTAGCCGCAGCGAGGCGCCCGTTACATAACTGTCCTTCACCGCTCTTGTACATCCTCTATGTGTCGGGACTGGAGAGGCGCCTGGCTCAATCTGGGATCGGGTTCTCATTGGTGCATTTAGAGGAAGGCGAGGAGGTAAATTGGGTACTGCCGGGTCTTACATTTGCGGACGACATTGTGCTGATGGCGGAGACTGCAGACGACTTACAGAAACTGTTATACATTTGCGATGAGGAGGCGGATGCGCGAGGCCTTCGCTTTAACAACAAGAAGTTGGCAGTGATGCAGCTGGTTGGACCTCAAGGGCCTAATTTAGGTAACTGCGTGCTGAATGGCGAAAAAATCCCCGAGCAAAACACTTACAGGTACCTCGGTATTACAATCACAAATAAGCAAGAGTACTTGGCCGAGCATCATCTACATCTCCGACAGGCAGCTACACGAGGAACCAACGTTCTTCGCAAACGAAACTTATGGAGCTGCAACCGGTTTGTTGTTACACGAGAGCTCTGAAAAGCGGTCATAGTACCTGGACTGACTTTTGCCAACGCCGTTATCTGCGTACCCGGAGATGTGCGGGAGACCTTGGAGCGCCGGCCGCAAGACGTCGGGAGGCAGGCCGTAGGATGCCATGGTATGGTGGCCAACGAAGCTGTCCAAGGAGACCTCGGGTGTTCATCTTTCGAAGCCAGAGAAGCGACGAGCAAGATCGGTTACGACGGGCGGCAGCGATTCATGGACCAAAATCGGTGGGCAAAGCGACTCTTCGTATACATCTACCTTACAAGTATACAGACAAGATGAAGGAAGCGTCTATATCAACTGGAAAAAAAATTTGGTTTCTTCACAGTGCCCGTGAGTGCCAATACAGACACAGAGTGGGAAACAGAGGTGCGGAAGAGAGTGCGTGAGGAGGAAGCCCTACAGTGGGCAGTGGCGGCCAAAAGCAAGTCAACGCTGCGGGTGTACAACCTCAGCAAAAATACAATATCAGCGGAGGCTCAGTTATACGATAACAGCCTGGGCAGCCGCTTGATTTTTGAGGCACGTGCAGGAGGGCCGAGAACGTTAGTGTACCAACAGAAATATAATCGGATGGTGGAAACAACAACATGCCGGGCTTGTGGAGAAGCGGAGGAAACCATCGAACACATCGTCCTCTCATGCACAAGCTTACAACCAAGGCATCCGGTGCAATGGTATTACGCTCCTGAAAACGTGCAGACACCTGGCCAGGCCCTTCCACAAGCCCAATTGCTGGCGGAAGCACTCGGCTTCCAATCACCTGCGACGGGGTCAGTGCTAAGCGCGTTTCTAGATAGAGATGATGCCGCTATCCCTCGAAGTGAGGTTGAAACGCGCGCCGCAGCGTCCACGAAGCCGTTTAGACGGAGCTGGGAAGTAACCGAAAGAACGAAAAGGAGACTGGAGGACTGGTGGCGAAGGACAAAAGCAAAGTGAACGCGAAGGACAAGGAGAAAGTGAAAGAAATAAGTGTTTTTTTGTTTAATATTTTTTTTGGCTAGGTACGAACGTGGGTCGGAACCGCCCGTTACAAAGGGAACAGCTGCAAGATCATCATCATCATCATCATCATCATCATCCTAGAGTAACTGTATATGCTCCGCTTGCGGAGCAGAGTACCGCAATGGTGCCATTCTGGAGCCAAGCACTGCGGGAAGCCACGGTCGGTTTTTGCAATGGACGCGAAGGCGCAGACGCGAGGCGGCGTGCTGTGGCGTGCTGCGTAAGGAAATATAGTGCGGCGCGCGGTGACGAGCCGCGCATGCGCCGTCATCGTTCTCCCGTCGTTTCCTGTTTCCCTTTCGATTGCAAAAATCGCACCCGCGGATCCTGTGGGTCGCGTGTGCGTCAATTCATTGCGGTAAACGACGCAGCGGCTGACGAAACCGCCGTCCCCTCGCTTTCGGACGAGAGCTCGCCGACTCGCCAAGATGGCCGGATTTGCCGGTCGCGTATCGCGTATCACTCCGCGAGAGCCGCAGACGCGAGCATCGCGATCGCCGTCCGTGTCGTCTGCTTCCCATACCTTGGAAACGGATGTCCTAAAACATCGCTCGCGTTATAAAAAAACAGGATTGTATTGTACCCAGTTGACGCACATAATGTTGAATGACTTAGGAAGCTTTCGGTTCATTCGAGTTTAGTATAGGATCTATATTTTGCGAACTCAAAGCGGAAAATATGTTCCCCCGAAACTCGGCGCTCTGGAAGGCCCCTTTCCCGCACGAAGGTTGGATCCAGTTCTGCCCACGTGACCACTCCTCCGCCAATACGGAGATGGCGGCGAAAGGAAAAGGAACGCGATACTCTGGCTCTGCAAGCAGAGTCTATAGACCTTTTCTTTAACGGCGTCGCCATCTTGAGAATTGCGGCGCCGACGACGCCGTCCAGAGGTTTAGAAAAAGAAATACGAAGTGGTCGTGAGCTTAAACGTGACGTTGAGTCTGATACGAATCTCTCGCGATTCAAGCTCGCAATCGACTGACTTCATACATAAGGATTCTTGGGGAAAATGCGAAGCTCGATGACATTGCAGCCACACTCGCGCTGCAGCTTCTTGTGCTCATGGCACACTTTCTGCTATTCTTCTTATGCTTTTTAAAATTATTTATCCATCCGACGACCACGCAATGATATCCAGACAACCGTAGATTTTCGGAAATTGCAGCACGGTAAAAAGGAGCACTCGGAACTAACTCATGCACGACGTCCGTTTTTAAGCCTTTTCGCCGATACCCTTGGCGGTTGCGTACCCTGTGTCAGCGGGCAATCCAAAAATGCACCAGGTCGAGGGTACGTCAGCTACTGGCTGGTCTGAGGTTATGCAAAAAAGGTCTATAGGAAGTATTCACTGGCGGCCATAGCTGCATGGCATGTTCATCCAGCTCCTCACGTGACTGAATTCGGCGAATAGCAGCGCCGCGCGTTCGAGGCGCGCGGCGCGCTCAGCGGCGCGGCGGCACGTGGAAAACAGACGAGCAAATCTGGCTCCCGTAGGGAGCCTATAGACCTTTTCTTTAACGGCGCCGCCATCTTGAGAATTGCGGCGCCGACGACGCCGTCTAGCGGTTTAGAAAAAGAAATACCGGCTAGTTCTGGCAGCACAGCCATCTGGGTAGGCAACGGTGTGGGTATGGGGGGAACTTGGCTAGACTTGGCTATGGTGAGCTGCAATAACTTGGTTGGAGCTTGTCCGGTTGAATCCAGCTGGCTACTCACAGGCCATCACCTTGCCTACTCGAGAGAACGACGACGAAGACGGTGGGGTGTTTTGATTGAGTTTCCACAGCGAAGTATATATGAGCAGTTTAATGTAGTCTATGCAGGTAAGCTCTCGGCATTTGAGAGCTCCATCTTCAGTGGAGGCATGTAGACGTTTTCATACCTTTCACATATCATGGGGCTTGCAGTGATAACCTAATTGAACCACCTGCACCGCGAATTAAAATCGGTCCTCTTGTCGTAGACGGAGTGGTCGTGAGCTTAAACGTGACGTTGAGTCTGATACGAATCTCTCGCGATTCAAGCTCGCAATCGACTGACTTCATAAATAAGGATTCTTGGGGAAAATGCAAAGCTCGATAACATTGCAGCCACACTCACGCTGCAGCTTCTTGTGCTCATGGCACACTTTCTGCTATTGTTCTTATGCTTTTTAAAATTATTTATCCATCCGACGACCACGCAGTGGTTGCCAGACAACCGTAGATTTTCGAAAATTGCAGCACGGTAAAAAGGAGCACTCGGAACTACCTCATGCACGACGTCTGTTTCTAAGCCTTTTCGCCCATACCCTTGGCGGTTGCATACCCTGTGTCAGCGGGCAATCCAAAAATGCACCAGGTCGAGGGTACGTCAGTTACTGGCTGGTTTGAGGTTATGCGAAAAAGGTCTATAGACAATTGCAAGGTCAAAGCACAAGCTCGTTTTTGGAAAGGTCTATAGGAAGTATTCACTGGCGGCCATAGCTGCATGGCATGTTCATCCAGCTCCTCACGTGACTGAATTCGGCGAATAGCAGCGCCGCGCGTTCGAGGCGCGCGGCGCGCTCAGCGGCGCGGCGGCACGTGGAAAACAGACGAGCAAATCTGGCTTGGTGCCCCATGCGTGCGAGCACCTGTAGTGTGCGCGTGAGCAAAGCTTTGGCAAGCTCGCAATTTCACGCACTTGCCTGCACGAGCAGAGGCATGGCGGCCTCCAGATGCCCTGCTTGCAATCGTCTATACAGGAACTCCAGACTCTCCTTTTAAAGGAGCGGTGCAACGATATTCAATTGGAATGTTTTTCACTTTACACGAGCTTACTGGCACTAGTAGGACTCAAGGATACTCGCACGCAACGCCACTGGCCAAGAAACTCCTTTGTGGCGGTGTAATTTCAAGGACAAAAAAGATCATTTTCATTTAAACTCCTTTGCAAAACTTGATGACGTAACGTGGGGATCGCAGTACACCCCAATGACGATATTTGAATGCGGTTCATAGATTGGACCCGATAATTGCGTGGGCACTCGATTTCGGCTCGTAATAATTACTAGCTTGAGAAGCATTCGGGTAGTGGCCCGTGTCCAATCGCTGCAACGACGACAATAGCAGAGCCATAACAATGTCTGGAACTCAGCGGGTGTCCTGTGCTTTGTCAACTTCAGTGCGTGGCTATGATCAACATTGGCGGCATATAATTGGCTCCAGATCACGTGGCCGCTTATTCTGACTGCGAGTTGAGGGGGTGAACGCTGCTCGTTTTTCTTTAATTTTTTTTCTGGGACTTCTATTGCGTGGGGTGAAAAACGAACGCGTGTGTCATAGGTCATTAACGTCAGGGATCCGTTCTAAGCGGTATTTGCGCAAAGTACAAAAATTGTTGCATCGCCCCTTTAAGGTGCAACCCCACCGTGCATGACGTTTTGGTGTTTTTTTGACGGCTTATACCTTTCTTTTTGTGTATCTTACAATTATAAAATTAACGTCGAATTAAAGAGCTGTTTTTCGACTATACTTTAATGTCTCGATATTACGATTATTTTTTTAAATGTTAGTTTATTATTTAGCTTTTAATAGACCACAGTCTCTAATATTGAAAAATTTATTTCTCGAGTTATAACGTCCCATCAACCACGATATTTTACGTGAGCGTTCGGTTGGATGTAATAAATTAAAAAAGTAAGCAACGAACTATACAGATAATGTGTATTTTAAAATAAAAAATAAAGTTTAAATTGGTAATATTTTATGGCGCTATAAAAACGGAATCACGTCAACTAATCAAAATGACAAGACATTAAATTATGAAGCATCCTTCCATATTATATTTTTGAGAACTTCCATATTGATGTATTACACGTTAAGAATGTTATAAGACCTCAAACTTTTACCATTCAGTTACGGCAAATGGCAGTTTCTTAATAAAAAATACAGATGGCGACACGTGTTCAAGAACAGCTTGATGCACATTTTCCGTCGTGTGCAGCTTGGAACGCCACGTGAAAGGCAGAAAAAACGCCAGATGTCAGGGTGTCAGATGCCTGGATGCCCGCAGTGGGCGAGCCAGAGATGTCAGAACAACAAGCGCGAGGCTGTGGGTGCACCACAGCTGCTTTTGCGCGCGTTCTAGCGTCGGTACACATGCCCGACGCGATCCAAATGAAATGGGCGCCATGAAATGCATCCTGCCATTTCAGATTCCGCCACGTATGCGAAAACATTTTAATGTTTTTATCTCTTGCAAAAAATCATTTTCGCAATCAAACTATGCTTGTCGGAATGGCTTGACTATATTCTGTTTCAAAAACCACCTCGGAGGCTCTTAAGTGGCAATGATATTAAAACAAAACATAAAACATTAAATCGTCTTAGTGTCTCTGAGCCAACGCGCTGGCCCATGAATCCATATTTGTCGGGTTTAAATATTGGCCGAGGTGCCCGCAATCCGACGGAGGCCAATGTGAGATTTCGGTTGCACGTCAAAAGATCTCCAATTAGTCAAAATAAACCCGCAATATTTTTTTTATTGGGGCTTGTTAAGTGATTTTGTTGGTTTGGCTTGTGGAACCCTAAGATCTGAATATTTGCTTTGCTTTACCTTAGTTCGGAGCGCAGCCAACGCTACGGGCTGATGAAGCCTCTGAAGCAGCGCCAAGAGCGCGAGGTTAAGCTGTTCGTTCTCTCTCTGTGCCTATGTGGTCGGGCTGAACTAGAGCCACTAAATAAGCTACGCTTCATACACATCTTGGTGTTTAAAATGATGGTTGTCAGTTATCTGAAGCTTTATCTGAAATCACAAGAAACGCTTTTCCGTCCTCCACAAATGTTTAAACAGTTCGCGACAAAGCAAAGCAATATTACGTGAGCTTCCTGACACCGAAACTAATGCTGAGAAACTCGTACTTTTGAATTATGACGATCGGCAGTCACGTTTGATTTGTTACTAACCAAGGCGTCTACAACAATATCGGGGGAAAAAGTGCCGATACTCTAAGCGTAGCTCATTTGGTTTACCTCGCAGGCTAAACCAAGTGCGGTGGGGGATCGTTGGCCGAGTGTGTTGTGGCACCGCAGATCAAAGCACGTGGAGAAATGCTCGAGCGCGAGCTCCATGCAAAGCACGGAGCTCACGCTGCAGAACCTAACCTGCAGGGACTAGAGCCACGGACTAAAGCCCTCGATGTGTTTACGTTGGTCTTACAAGTAACGTCAAATGTGCCAGAGCACGAGGCCCGTCTCCCGAGCGGCGCTTGGAGGCAAATTGCGGCGCAGCACTAAAATGACTGGCCCTTGAAAGCGAATGGCGGCGGAGCACCCGCTCGTGGCACGTGTATTGCGCGTTTCCACAACAAAGGTTGGCGGTACTTGTAAAAAACGCCTTTATCAAGGGGCTTTAGCAAGGACTTTGGGTTCAGTTGTCCATCTTCATCCTACCGTCGTGCGATCGTGTACCACATATACTGCGTAATGCACGTTAAAGATCCCGAGCTAACAGTTGTACTGCACTTTTTATAATCTTCAACCGGTAACAATGTCGCCCTACGAAACTGCCGCTCTCTAAAGAACTAACGACTAATTTTGAATGCGCCGTTACATTTCATTTTTAATGTATGTTCGCGTGTTCGCGTTTGTTTTGTCTACATTTTTTATTGTGCGGCTCTTATTTATGATGAAAAAGACTATAGTGTCGGACTTCTGGAAAAATATTATATAATAAGAAAATGGCACGTGAACGCACAAGACAAGAAAAAACAAAACAAATAGGCACACTTAATAAAAATAACTGAAATAATTAAATTGATTATAATTGTGTTTTCAAAGGTTTGAGCGCACCAAAAGCTATAAAAGCGAGCCCGATGCTTTGGATGGTGCGCTTGTTCACTGGAAGTGTAGTTCAGGGCAGTATGCTCGCACTTGTATGCATGTTCCGCTTCGCTCGCACGATAAAACCAAATACTTTACTGGTAATGTATTCCGTGAAACAAAGCTTACCTTCTGTATATGCGCAATGCCCTAAGTTTTCGTTTGATTACACGCTTGTTTATCATTATTGTTTTCACTTCCCACTGCGACTCATTTCGTGCTCTTTTGTGTGCTACATGGATTAGAGAACCAGATAACCCAGGAGCATTCTATTTCGCGGATTGTAAAATACCTATGCAACTTGCCACGTGTGCCACAATTAATACAAAATATTCTAAGCTTCACATGTGACCGCTTGCCTGAGTAAACATTGTTGTTTTTCAAGAACAATTGCGATTGTATGAAACCACGTGGGAAAAACTGCACGCGACCGTTGGCATGCAGTGAATACTCATAATCGGCGCCGAGATGATTGGTACCGGTCAGCAGGTGGAGTTTTTTTTTATCAACCCAGAGTTAGAATGTTTCCTTCTTTCTGTTGCATTCAATCAAGAGAAAACTTACACCAAATCTGAGGGTAATAAAGTACTATGAGCATTCAAACATAACGGCCTGGGCAGTATATGTGTACAAGCTTTAGCTTTTGATGCACTCTTAGCTTTCGATACGCTCACCGCTGGTGTAAAATGAAGGGCTGTTTCATTCTTAGTCAGCGTACCATGTGCGTACTTACACTATATTTTATACAGCGTCAAACTCTACCCGTTTGCATCTTTTTCATTTATGCACACCACTACTTGCGCGCATAAATCACCAAATTAAGACTGGTACAGGATGTCACCAAAAAAAATTTACAGTTTTTTTTTCTACCGCAAAAATAAACTACGCATAGCCTAACGCTCATTCTCTGCCCAAAGGTAGCGCTAGGTCAAAACCAGATGCCAAAATTTCGGCCCGAATGGACACCTTATTCAAAAGTTTTAATGGGAAAATGGAGCCCATTTTGCCCGTTTTCGGTTTCTGGTACCATAGAGCCCCATGTATTCGAAAACTCCGTCGGCCGCCATTTTCCAATTAAACTTTTCAGAAAATCACTTATAACTTTTGAATAAGGTATAGGATCGGGCTGAAACTTTGCCATCTAGTTGTGACCTCTAGCGCTATCTTTGGGAGGGAAATGAGCGTCCGGCCATGCCTAGTATAATTCTTGCAATAAAAAAAATGTAATTTTCTTTTGTGACACTTTGTGCATTGCTTAAACTATGTGCAAAAGCTATCCACAGCCCCAAAATCTTTGCCTGGCCAGTCATTGCATTTACACTGAACTCGTACTAAAATTAATTCTTATCATTTATTCCTGTGAGTGAAGTATTAACGTCAGCATTTGTTTTATTATGACTCCCGCACCAGTCCTACTTTGGGTTTACCAAACTCAACATCTAAACCTGAGTGTCATTTTTTGTGTTTTTCAGCCTCGTGGTTTCGGTCAAAATAAACACCGAGCTACCTAAATGAGACACCTGACCGCCCAAAAAGTAGTTCTTTTGTTTTGATTTTTTAGGTAGTTAATTCCTCAAGCTAGAATTTTGGAAACCTAAGTCTATCACGTCATCACGTTTTCCTGGAAATCCAGAAAGAGCCAAACATATGCACGACAAAAGGGCCGGCCCGTCATATTGCCGCCTGCAGAGCAGAGAAAGCAACACTCGGTCATGGACTTCAAGAAGATTCGCGTTCATTCTTGCACCAGACGTAACTTTCGCCCTGCTTTCTTCTCGAAAATGCCAGTTCACCCTCGCCCTCGCCCCGAGCGCGCAACGCTCGAACCTTCTTTGCCGAACTTCCGAGATAGGGACGCACTGTAGATAGTAGATAAGCAGCTGCCCGCGACCTTGTAGAATCAGTCTCGCTCCCGCTCTCTGTTGCACTGCCGAATCGCCGCCTGCTTTTCTGCTGCCTCGACGCTGTTTCTTTACTTTTTTTGTTTGGCACAAGTTCACCGATTAAACCTTTATTTTTTAATTCACTGTTCGTCCTCTGGTCACCTTTATTCGTGACAATATAAACCTGATCACATTAAAATATGTGTACTTGGCCTCTGCAATCTCCGATGACGGCGCACAGGCAATTTTACATTTTTCAACACATCAGTGGTTTTGTTGTGCGTATGTCTCGCCATTTGGCTCAGGACGATTTTCGCGTTTTGTTCTGCTCACATTTGCTGGAGACGTGAGCTCGGAGCGTAGGCAACTGGCCCCCTTGCACGAGAACTGGTGCAGCCATGCGCGTTCGAAAGAAAGCTCGTGCAGAGAAAATCAAGCAAGGGACCAGGGATGTCAAATTCAGGATATAGAAAAATAACCCACTGTATCGAAGCGCCACCACACACGATTTCTCGCCTTGATGTACAGGCCTGGAAGGCGATCTCACCGCCATCTGTTGGTTCAGAACCACACTAACCATGGGTGGGGTTGCCGGTTCAGACACTTGCGTTTGAGTGCGTTTGACTGCGTTGCGTCGAGAACCGAAAGCGAGTCACCGGCACATCTGTGCTTCGTATGAAGCGTGGAATCCATTTCAAGGAATCATCTGGGCACGCGATAGAAGCAGCAGGGATGTCCTGGTTTCTCGCTGCCGCAACGCAGTCCAACGCAGTCAAACGCAACTGTCTGAACCAGGCTTTATCCGTTGCTTGCCGCTCTACATTTTCACTTTAGGCGGCCGTGTCACGGGACTATCTGCCAGGCTTTGTGAGTATACAGGAGGCTATTAGTGGCGAGATGTTTGGGTGGCGCCCTCGTTTGGTTACCTTTCGTGACGTCATTACCTGGTGAACAACAAGTTCGATGGTGTTTGCAATGGGCATGGTGGAAGCCTGAAATTATAGCGCTCTCAAAGCAACACTGCCAACACCGTCAAAATTGAAGTTCTAACATTCCTCTTATTTCCGTCGATGAGACATCCTTTGCTGACGTCATAGTCAGCGTTCGGCCAATTGTGGTGGGCCGACCACAGCGACGCTTTCGATCGCTCACGTCGCCAATAGCGTGACATAAAACTATATACAGACAGTCACACCTGGTAGTCAGCACGGGAACCACTCAGATTAATATATACAAACCGAAACTAGGTTATACAACAAGCACCATCGTCTGCTACATCGTCGGCGACATCGTCTGCTTTATCGCCTGCTTCATCGCTTGCTTCAGTAGTGTCTGAGCAGATAATGAAACTGATGCTCACGCCGGGTGGCTGTTGCTATAGCATACGATGAAGTTAGGCGTTCACGTGGAGCGTCAAATGCATGAGTGAAAATGTCTTACTGCTGTGCGAAGATCTGCAAACTCTTCGCTGTACGCTGGCACTGGACGCCATTTTTGAGGGCGGTGTTTATACTTTAAGGGCGGCCCACACTAGCGAGAAAACGCGAAAACGACTGCGGGAAACCAGGACATCCGTGCTGCTTATATCGCGTGCCAAGATGATTCCTTGAATTGGATTCCATGCTTCATACGAAGCACAGATGTGCCGGTTTCTCGCAGTCGTTTTCGCGTTTTCTCGCAAGTGTGGGCGGCCCTTTTAGCGGAGAATGCAGCCAATGCCACAGGCACAAGAGCTCGAGGTCGCTGCTTTGAAGCGATCTTCCGCAGAACAAGCGCTCGCGCTAGAAATGCATGTCTCAAAGCCAGGCGCGCATGCTAGCTCGCGCTTGTAGCATTGAACGGAGTATAAAAAAGCATCCTCAGAACGAGCTCACATTAGGACTGACAGTTGGTGTAGCATGCACGTTGCAAATAAAGCCTCTCTATCCGGGGAAAAGTGGCGCCGTTGATTGTTGTGGAAATGCTCGAGACACGTGCCGCGCGCCACTTCTGGGAAGAACATTGCGCCTGAAATCTAGCTCAGTGCTGCGCTGTGCCGCCATGATCTTCCCAGGGGCTGCACGTTACACGTGCCTCGTGCATCGACGCACCTTGCGCTGCTTTTAAGACGCGAAGGTGCTTTAGTTGCGAATGAACTGTGGAAGCTCGCATCAGCTCGCGCTGAGCACTCGCGCACACAGCTGTG
>JABSTQ010008605.1:0-24670 GCA_013358835.2 Ixodes persulcatus | reverse complement strand
TTTGGATATGTTTCAAAGGGAGCAGTATCACATCGAACATACCAATATCTTTTTAAAAAAAAGTCTCGAAAAGGAATTGTAAAACGAATTAAACGATTACTAGAGAGCCCTGGTGGATGTCGCTAACGCCTCGCATATAATGCTCATCTAGGAACCTTGACAGCTAGTGACGGTGAGTGTCTTGCCTCAGGGCACGACGAGAGAAGAGGGGAAGGAGGAACTTCCCTTTTCCCGCGAATGCCTTTTGTGTGTCGCAGAAGTCACTATTGTCCCCATACAAGATTATAGAAGATTAACCCGTCACTCAAATTCGTACAAAAGCAGCCGCTTCGGTGGCTGGAACGACTAGGCCATCCTCTCGACGACAGCCTCGCCGTAGCTTTGTCGTCCCGAGACGACCTACGTCACGATTGCGTTGGATGGCACGTGGTCTCCGCTGGGCCTCTCCGAGCGCTTGCCAGAGTGGCCGTTTATAACGAAAAATACAGCACCAGGCTCAAAATACGAACGTGCGATAGTCATTTACGAATATTGTGGATCATATTCAACCTATTTTAGAACACGACGGGAATATTTCAAATTTCGTTGAAGTATCCCTTTAAGAGATAAGGGTTATCAAAAAAGCAGAAAGGGGAAGTGGGGGGGGGAAGAAAGTGGTGCTGTTGACAGCTGTAACGCCAAAGGATGTGCCACAAGGTAAAAGCACTGTATAGAGGAACACAAGAAAACAAAAAGAAATAGCTTTTGTAAGCTACAGCCAATGCTCATTAGTCTAAAAGACCGGAAAGAAAGTCAAGACGGGCAAATAATCACCACGGGATCTTGGTCATCAGTTGGCTTGGTTGTACCTGCGGTGCATCGTGGTGACTGGCTGCATGATGGAGTCACTCCTATAATTCACCAGAAGAGTTTAAGTTTCATCGCATATGACAGCACTTGTGAAAGACACTTGGAAACGTGACTATAAGCCCACTAACATAATGATGAGGAGGCATCGCACTACATTGCATGCTATCTTACTCCAGTTTCAGTGCTGGACTGGCTTCCTGATGTTCCTGTAGCCTCAGACCTGCATAATTGACAAAAAAGGACCGTGTAGTTACATACGAATGAGAAATCTGAAAAGTGTACTTTCGCGAAACAGTGGCTTCCTGACTGCCACAGTCAGGAAGTGCAAGCTGCCAAAGTAGATCCACTTGGGCTTGTAGACGTCCGAGGTTCCACAGCCGCTGCACTCCGTTCCTGCCACTTTGGCCGCTCCTAGGCGTACTTGTCCCTCAGGTACTTCCACTTTGTCTTTCAGATGTCGTCTGGAGAGAAATATGTTGATTCTAGTGTGGGACAGGCCTGACAGACATGATATACTCATGCAGAAATGTGAAAAAGACGACAAAAATGCCATAGGCAATTGTAATGCTTGTGGGCACGAACAGCACACCAAAAGCACGTCACGCACTTACACAACAAATTTAGTCCCCACACTTAAAAATGACTCGCCAAGCTCTCAAGCAAACGACTATAGTATGTTCACTGATAGGCTGACAAGGCAGTAGAAGCTACATGCTCGCAGGAACAATCAACAATATGGTGCATGCATACAACGTGGTCATATTCTCGGGTAGTCACGGGCATAGAATGGATCAGGCACTGAGGGACTGGTGACTGATCTAGTGACAGTGAGTACAGCTTTTCACTGCCCATCAACTTAGCAGGAAATCAAGTACAGACATTTAGTACCGATCTCGCTAACATATGCTATGTGTACGATGTACGTATACTTTGTGGGCCAATTGGAACAAATCTATAAAACAAGAATCGTAAAAATTGTTTCGGCGGTATAGTACTGTAATTTGTCATTTTGTTTCGAGAAGTATTTTAAACATGCTTGGCTCAATCGAAAGTTATAGCTAAATAGGATTGATTGTCTGAAAGCACAAATGGAGTTTAGCCTTTTCCATACAATTGAGACAACACTTTCACGTGGGCTGAACAAAAAGAGGAATAAAGGCGAAGCAGTGATTATATTCCGTCTCAGTTTTGGTTGAAACAACCGTCAAAACAACGCAAAAACGCGAAGAAAAACAGAAAGCATTTTGGTATTTACAAATATTACCGTTTTGGTCTGTCAAATTTTTAATGAAGTTTTTCGCAATATTGTTACAAACACAAGTCAACACCATCACATATCAAGTAAACCATGAGCGCAACACAAAATGCGAAAACACGATGTCAGTGGTTGCAAAACCGTACTTACCCCGCACGATGCCCAACAGACGGGCGACTTCCTTCGAGACGTTCTCCCGTTTCGGGTTGTCTTTGTCGTTGCGTCGAGGCTTCCCGCACAAGCAAGGGTAGTTCTGGACGAGCTCGAGCAACTGAAAGCACTTGCTTTGGTCATCAAAGACGGCAGCTTCTGCGGCCTTCTGCGCAGCTTCTTGCCTCTGCGCGTCCGCAGCAGCCTTCTTTTCGGTCACCTTCCTCGCTTCGGAAACAGGGGGAACGTTTATAGATGCAGCCATACGCGTACTCGCAGGCAACTGCAAAAGATAATCTGCTGCGGCTGCGGCGGCTGCGACAGACCGGCCGCCAGACCGCCACACGGTGAAGAAACGCGGAGCAGTGCCCTCCACCGATTGGCCGGGAGAGAGGAGCTCCCTACTACGTCACAGCGCGCTTTCGTGCGCGTTCAGAAAGAAGTTGAAATCATCCAACTTTCTTTTGCGCGCCCGGAAGGAGCGAAGAGCCGGCGTGACGTCACGAAAATGAGTCACATCCGGAGCCGCACGACCTACAGCCGCAAAAAGAAGCGTTGGTTTGGACCGCGCTTAGATCATCCAACTTTCTTATGCGCGCCCGGAAGGCACAAGGAATCAGCGCGACGTCACGAAACACGAAATTTCAGGGAAGCGCACGGCCTACGCGCGCACAAAAACGTGTTGGTTTTGATCGCGCTTAAGAGCTGTGCTATGAAAAAGAGCATCAACTTTGAAAATCGTACATGGTCGACCACAAAAAACGGGTTTTGCTTGCATAAGGTCTCCCATGATGCATCTCGTTACGGTACGTGTACGTTTTGTAGCCCAACATTTACCGCATCACACCTACTAGAAGCTTTGGAAAACGAACGTCACAGAAACTACGGCGTATCCTATATCTTGGTTCCCGGACATTTTATCCAACGCAGCTTCCTCGAGCTGCCGACAGCCGTTCCATCGAATGTTTTATAATCGCTATATTTTTATTGCGCGTTATTGAAACGCAGGGTACCTTCCACCCACAGATTGGTCTTCTCGGTCATCTTGCACACAAATAAAATATTTTGGCGGTTCTTTTATTTTCATGTTTTTTTTTTTTTTTAAGTAGGCATGCACTGGTGCCTCCGGGTGCTAGAGCTTAGCTTGAGTTATCCAGTGCAGGTAGCGTATTTAGAAAAATTGACAAGGCGGCCATCAATAAAAAAAAATCATGTTGATTTTCATTTGATGAAAGCAAATGATCGACAAGTAGTTGGCGGGCATTTTCATACATAGAATCTGTTGTGGGTAAAGAAGCGTTGCTAAACCAGAAAAACATTTTCGGAAAAAGGGGGGGGGGGGGGAGCGTACTTTAAAGCCATCACCCTGTGTATGGCTCTGAGTGATTGTTGCGTAGCCGGAGCTGTGGTGCATCCTTAGCTGTGATATTCTGGAGTTTGTCTACAGGAGCCCAATAAAAAATTAGTTCATAATTTTGGAGATACAATATTTAAAAAAAAAGTATGAATTAAGTTTAATTTTTTATTTCTAAGAACGTATTGAACCCAGCAAGAAACTTAAGCTCTATTGCAGCTAGTAGTTCAAAGAAAATGTCACGCGTGATTATTATTCGTAGTTGAAGTGGCGGCGCTTCCTAGAGCCTAACAACCGTTTGGTCAAGTAATCAAAACAAAGTCAAAACATTTCGGTTGAGTCAGCTCTTTCATTTCCGAACATGGAAAGACACCGCTGGCAGCAATAAACAATCTAACTCTGCTTTCAAAGGCATTCGCGGTGACACTGAGTTCGGTGAAACGAATTCGATGACGGAGTTCGTTGAAAGGGCGCTCGATGGAATGTCTCGTCCCGATATATTTCAGCCAGTGAATGCTCAATGAGCATTCACTGGCTGAGATATCAGTGAATGCGCTAAACTAGCTTCCATATATTGCCTCCCAAGGAATCTTGATTAGGAGAAATACTTATTTATGTACGTCAAAAGTTCAGTCCATTGAATGGGGATCATTGATTTCGTAGACGAAATGCGCACTTCTCGACAATAATTTAAAATATGACGTCCACTAAATATAAACAACTGCAAGCACGGCACCTCTCTGGCGACCCATGTGTGCAAGCATATGTGCAGTTTGCACGTGAACGTAGCTTACGCAAGCTTGTAATTGCAGGCACGAACAGAGACATGGCGGCGGCCAGATGGCCTGCTTGCAGTTTCGCGGAGCCGAAACTAAGCATGTCCAGCCGCCAGGACATACGGTGCCGAACGCCCGAGAAGCCAGCCACGAGAGCCCGTGCACCTGGCTTGATGGTCGTTTCGATGACGATAGCAGGCTCTCTGCTACATCTCCCCGATTACGAAGACTGGAAGCGCTTCGGTGCCATGCGTCTTTATTGAGGGTACCTCGGAATGGGCTCCAAATTACGGTGTGAACCTCCTGGGCTTGCTGGAGTTGGAAATTCCGTTGGAGACGCAGTGCGTTCCACCGGCGGACTTTTGCTGACCGTAAATAGGAGGCTTTTGGGAGCATCGGAACTTTGTTCATTCATTCATTCATTTATTGTACCCTTAAGGGCCCTTCTTCAAGGGCATTACATAAGGGGGGGGGGGGGGTCATACATGAAAAAAAATACAAAAACAAAGCACCAGGTGTTGCTGCTAACAATGCTGCACTTGCATAAGATGTGAAAAAATACAATGATTGATTCTTAGTAAAAACGTGAAATTATAGCATCACGAAACAAGGTGGGGTCATCAATGGCCACTATATCAGGTGGCAGGTCGTTCCAGTCTATGATGGTCTGTGGGAAGAAAGATTGGTTAAAATAATTAGTGCGACCAGTGATCCGCGACACATGGCGTGAGTGGTTTAGCCGTGATGATGATCTGCTAGGAGGAAGAAGCAGTGAGGAACGTAGTATTGGGTGAAAATGGTAAACCTTATGAAACAAACTTAAGCATGTTATTTTACGTCGTACATTGAGAGTTTGGATATCGAGCTGATGTTTGAGAGATGAAACACTAGTCGTTGGGAAATAGTCGTTTAGGATAAATCTAACAGCACGATTTTGGATGGACTCAAGATGGCTGATGAGATAGGCTTGGTGTGGGCTCCAAATGGCCGATGCGTATTCCAATTTCGGTCGCACATATGTTTCGTAGGCCAATTTTCGTAAGTGAGAGGGCGCTTCTTTCAAATTTCGTTTGATGTACCCCAGAGTCCGGGAAGCTTCTGCCACAATAGTTTCGATGTGGTTATTCCAGATTAGATCACTTGTCAGCGTTACACCGAGGTATTTATAATGAGATGTAGAGTCAACTAGGTCGGAGCCAATAAAATATGAAAAGTTGCTTGTTGTTTTTTTCCGAGTAAAGCGAACCAGCTTGCATTTTGACATATACAATGACATTAGCCATTTGGAGCACCAAGCATAAATTAAACTTAAATCACTTTGAAGCTGAAGATGGTTATTGTGAGAATTAATTTTGCGATACAGAACACAGTCATCCGCGAAGAGACCGATGCTAGACGTGATTGAGTTAGGTAAATCGTTAATAAATATTAGAAACAGTAAAGGTCCAAGCACGGATCCCTGAGGAACCCCAGAAGTGATGCGACTGCAGTTTGATTTATGGTTGTTAGCAACAGTGAACTGGGTACGAGAAAAAAGAAAGTCACGTATCCAGGAGACAACAAGAGGGTCAATGCCAAGACAAGAAAGTTTATCGATTAGGCGATGATGAGGAACCCTGTCGAATGCCTTCGAGAAATCAAGGAACAAGGCATCTGTTTGGCTTAGTGTGTCAGTATTAGTGAAAAGTTCATGAGTGAACTCTACAAGTTGCGTTTCGCACGAGAAGCCCCTCCGAAAACCATGCTGGCGATTGTAAAAAAAGTTATTTTCTTCTAGGTGGGAAATAACGTGAGAAAATATTACATGCTCAAGACGTTTGGCCGCAATGCAGGTTAATGAAATGGGACGGTAGTTCGAGGGCAGCTTACGATCGCCGCTTTTAAAGACTGGAACGACCTTGCCCAGCTTCCAGTTCAAGGGTAAGCAACCTTGCTCCAGTGACTGAGAAAAGATCAATTTAAGACACTCACTAGATGTAACTTTGGTATTGCTAAGAATTTTCGGGTTTATATTATCGGGACCACAAGATGACGCTAGTTTTAATCTTTCTATGAGGTGAAGTATTCCATCGGCTGAAATGTCAATGGAAGCCACAGGTACAAAGTCGGACAAGGGTAAACATAAAATATCAGTGATATTTTCACAGGTGAACACAGAAGAGAAATAATTATTTAATACAGTAGCGCAATGAAGCTCAGATACAGCGACTCCATTTCCGTCCTGAAGATGAATCGAATGAGTGCCTCTAGGCGAAAATATTTTCCAAAACTTCTGGGGATTAGTGTGCAAAATTCTTGGTAAATCTAAAGAGAAGAATTTCTGTTTTGACGATCTAATACTTTTTGTATAAGTTTTGAGGCACGCAAAGTATTCATAAGTACGCAAAGTTCTCATCCAGGGCCTCGAAGATCACGCTAACAACCCTAACTTGAATCACACCCTTGATCCAGAGCTCTTTTCTGAGCGGGTGCTTGATCCAGACTTTTTGGTGAATGGCGAACGAGCGAAAGTTCAAGTGGCAGATCTGTGAAGACCTGGACGGTTTAGCCGAGGGTTTTACCAAATCAAGCACCATCCTATAGTTACGGTGACCATAACCCTCAAGGTAGAAAACGACACATCCCAGCGGGAAGGGGGGGGGGGGTATAAAAGTTTGGTTTGGGAGAACAAATTTAAATAACTGGTCCTATTTCAAAACTTTACCATATTGCACTAAGCCCTGAAACAGTCACACTCGTAGTTAAGTTCCATGCACCCATTTGTAAGGTGTTTGTGGGCAAGAGCATTTCTAAATTTTACTCTCTGGGTAAATACTTTAAAACACCTACGGTATTTTAAACTGCATAGTTTCGGTTTGCTTCAACTCGCTTGGTGCCAATTTCAAAACTACGCACTCCTGCGAAAACGGACAACAGTGCAGACGTTCTCCCGCCCCCCATGGAGGAGGCGAAGAGATCCGAAGACTACGACGTCCAACACACGGCCATCCAGCAGATCCTAGCGGCACTCGAGAAGCAGCGACCGGACGGGATGGAAGCAGAAAGGGTTAATCCGAGTACGCTGAAGCCCGCCGCGAGCGGCTCTCCCCGCTAAGAAGACGTCCGGCCACGTCGCCCCAAGAACCCACCTGAGAGGGTGGGATGATAGGGGTTACTGCAGGAGACCCATTAAAGTTGCTCTCTCTCTCTCTTTTGGGACAAAAAGACGGGACGGCAGAAGCGGACCTCAAAAAACGGGACTGTACAGGCCGAAACGGGACGTCTGGTCACCCTACCTATGGTGTCTCTGGTTCAAAAGGTCCCATGGTGCCTCCCCAGTGGATTTATGAGGGGTAATGCGGTATCGCATCAAGAAGTCTTGCAAGCTGTTCCGGCTGTCCTTTCCCTTTGCGCGACGAAGAGCGGTCTTGAACGTCTTCACAAAGTTCTCCGCTTGACCATTTGATTTCGGATGATACGGTTTCGTGAGAAGGTGGTCAATGCCGTTTTGAACCAGAAACGACTCGAATTCGGAACTAATGAACTAAGGTCAATTGTTCGTTACCAACTGTTGTGGAAGGCCATGGTGCTGAAATATTTCTTTAAAGGCATTCATGGACGCTGATGCTTTCGTAGATGTCATCGGTATGACTTTCGGCCATTTCCTAAAAGCGTCAATGACGATGAGGTAATGCTTTCGGTCCAATTCTGCAAAGTCTGCATGAAGGCGATGCCAGGGTGTTCCCGGATCTTCCCAACAATGCAGAGGGACTTGCGATTGTCGGATATTGATGCGCACTGTTCGCACTGTTGAGTTTGTTTTTCGATTTCTTGGTGAATATCTTGGGCACCAAACAGAAGATCGCGCAAGCATCTTCATCTTCGTTTCGCCAATGTGACCCTCATGAAGCAGATCGAGGATAGGTGGCCTGAACTTGCTAGGATTTACCGTTCAAGCATTCCACAGAATGCAACCGTCGAGCTCGGCAGGTTCTGCTCTTTGCTTGTGGAACGTTTGAATACTTGGGTCAACGATCTTCGTTGGCCATCCTTCCAAGATGTGTGTGTGAACCTGGGAGAGTGTTTTATCCGTTGCTATCTCCTTCGCGATGTCAAATGCTCTGATGGGGAGCTTTGCCAGACTTTCGTTGTGGAGTGCGAAGACACCTTTAGACTGCAGTTGAATGGAAAACACACCTTGTCACATCACTTGGTCCAAGCTTGATCAGGGCCTTCAGCAAACCGGGACAGACCATCAGCGTTCCCAAACTTCTCGATTGGAACATACTTGATGGTGCAGTCGTAATTCATTAAAAGTAGCGCCCAACGGTGAAGTCTATCAGTGGAAGTGTCTGGAATGCCCTTGGTTGGTCCGAAAATGATGGTTAAAGGTCGATGATCTCTGTACAAGACAAACTTGCGTCCCCAGAGATACTGGTGTAACTTACACACACCAAAATGGTTGCCAGTGCCTTTTTCTCAATGTGAGCATACTTCCGCTCTGTCTTCGTAAGTGTCTTTCAGGCGTGAGCGGTGGGACATTCCCTTCCGTTGATTTTATGGTAGATCACTGCTCCAGCTCAGGGTGGGCAGTATCGCGATGTATCGCGATAGTATTTCAGAAATACATTTCGTATCTGTATTTTTGTATGGCGATACATTTTTTCACCAGTATCTGTATTCCTGTATTGAAATACATTTAAAATGTTTCTTGGTATCGCGATACAATCAGGATGAAATGTATTTCGTTACATTTCTTGAGGAATACTCCCCCCCCCCCCTAAAAAAAATACAGATCCAAACGCATCTTTTTTTACTTCTGAGGGCACATGGGTTAAGGAGATGCTGAGGCGTTGTTACTATGCTGACCAAGGTTAGCTCAGACAGCTCAGGCATTTCTAAAACTCTGATCATTCAGTAGGCGAGTTAGATATAACTCAAGTTTGCATTATTTGAATTTGATTGAATATATTTCTTTCGTCCTGCGGCAACGTTGTAGGGTGATTTCGTCGAGCGTACTGGATGCCTGCTACCTTGGACGCATATCGTGACAGTTCATAACACTGCTTACTGCAGGTAAGAGTAGTCCGGTATTTTATTTTGATTTTCTTTTTCCCATTTGTGCATTTGAAATGGGGCTCTTGATCTTTATGTTTATTTTGTGTGTGTGCTGTTTGTTCATTTCCGAGAGAAAATTGAGGGTATACTTCGAGTCAATGAATTAGAGCAAGACACACAAGGCGCTTGAGTGTGTCTTTTTTGGTGTTCTTTTTTTTGCGTTTTCGTCCTTGTGTGCTGTTCTTCTCATGTCTAAATAAAACATACATTCAATTTTAGTCTAACAAATTCCTTCGGCAAGAATATTTATATATTTGCCGAAGTTCGACATTCGGCAGTAAGAAATTATTCGTGCGCTTCGCAAATATTAATAGTAGTATATTACTGAATAAGGTCATTAAGTTATTGCCGGCAGAGAGACTAGCAAGTAACACACCTTGTCACATCACTTGGTCCAAGCTTGGACCAAGTGATGCATTTTTAAAGGCTGATCATGCAATAGGCGAGTCAGATGGCTAAGTTTGGATTATTTGAAGTTGATTGAATATATTTTTCCTACTGCGTCAACGTTGTAGGGTGATTTCGTCGAGGGTACTGAATGCCTGCTACCTTGGACGCAACTGCAGGTAAGCGTAGTCAGATATATTATATTGATGTTCTTGTTCGCATTCGGGCACTTGAAATGAGGTTCTTGATTTTTATCTTTTCTTTGTGTGTGTGGTGTTTGTTCATTTTCCAGAGAAAATTGAGGGTATACTTCGAGTAAATAAATTAGAGTAAGACACACAAGGCGCTTGTGTGTGTCCTTTTCGGTGTGTTCTTTTTCAGTGTTTTCGTCCTTGTGTGCTGTTCTTCTCATGTCTAAATAAAACATAAATTCAATTTTAATCTGGCAGACCACTTCGGCAAAAATATTTGCATATTTGCCGAAGTTCGGCAGTTAGGGTTGGCGGTCATAGGGATCTGCTGTGGTGCTGAGTAGCTAATGTGGTGTAGCGCTCTGTGGTGTATGTTCTTCCTCTGTCCTTGTCTTAAAGCGCAATCCTCTTTTTTCACGTACATTACCAACTCGCCCAACAATCAGCACTTGTGTATACAGGGTGTCACAAAAGAAAACTTACACGGTCTTTTTTACCACAAAAATAAACTAGGCATCGCCGAACGCTCATTCTCCACCCAAAGGTAGTGCTACAGGTCACAACCAGATGCCAAAGTTTCAGCCTGATCCGATAACTTAATCAAAAGTTATAAGTGATTTTCTGAAAATTTCAATGGGAAAATGGTGGCCGACGGAGTTTTCAAACACATGGGGCTCTATGGCACCAAAAGCCGAAAACGGGCAAAAATGGGCTCCATTTTCCCATTGAAATTTTCAGAAAATCACCTATAACTTTTGAATAAGGTATCGAATCGGGCTGAAACTTTGGCATCTGGTTGTGACCTCTAGCTCTACCTTTGGGCGGAGAATGAGCGTTCGGCGATGCCTAGTTTATTTTTGCGGTAAAAAAGACCGTGTAAATTTTCTTTTGTGACACCCTGTACTAACCTGCTACAGTAGTTGTACCCCTTTGACTAAGATTTGTTAGTCACCTAAGTAAATCGGGGTGACAAATTTAAACATGACCGGTGAACACAAAGTGCTTTCTAATCTCCGATTACCACCCGCCATGTGATAATTTTAGTCAGTGGTAGTTAGACAACAGTTGAACTTGTCACGTCTGTTAAGTATTGTCGATTATTTATAATGCTGGTTTCTGTGGGTCATCAAATGCTCCAAATGTGTCTTAGAAAAATCTAAACCTTTTCCTGAAAAGTTTCTTCAAATTGGGGATGATATATTTTAAATTCATATCACATGATTTCCATTTTTTTTGGTTCCAGGCAGGCAGTGCAGTCTACCCAGTGGCTGTCAGCTCAAGCCTAATTAATCCTGAGGCGTCCAGCTATGTGGCAGTGGAGGGAGACCTCAAAGCCGCGTCGCCTGCTGAGGCAGTCCTGGTTTCATTCTGCCTCTAGTTTATCTTTAGCTACGACTAGATCCCCGAAAGTGTTGCTCCAGATGCCTTTATTGCGCTCAGTGGCTTCATCTTAGAACTTTTATAACATGTCTAGTCATGCCATTGATTTTTATGCCATTTTGTTTGTGATAGCCACAATAAAACATTGTCATTTACTTTCAAAACTAGGCCGTCTTCATCTATTATAAGGCCCACCCTTGAAGCACGTACTATCACACCCACAAAGGGCCATAGTACCTTTCTTTAGGGGGTAAAAGTGATTCCATCAAGTGTGAATTTAACCTGTAATAAGCTGGTGAACTGGACCAGTTGGTTGCTGTTATACATGATGGGGAAAACAGCTCGGAAAGCGCGGACTACGAAAAACAAACACGACAGTACAGCACTTTTCTGTCGTGTTTGTTCTTCGTAGTCCGCGATTTCTGAACTGTTTTCCTCATCGTGTGCATTTAACCCCAAAGTTGTTCATAGTTCCCTCCAAAAGGAGGTAAAAGCAGCGCCTTCAATTACGTCGTCTTACCTCTCTAAAGGTTTGAAATTCCCCCCTAAAGGAGGTAAAGGCTGACCCTGAAAGGATGCACTTTTAACACCAAAAGGAACTGAGGGTACCTCCAAAAGGAGGCAATGTTGCACCCTAACCCAGGGGGTAAGTTTGCACCCTCGTTGCAGGGGGTAACGATACCTCCAAAAGGGGTTGCCCTGTGTGCAAGTCGGTTACCCCCCTAAGAAGGGTACTACAGTACCTTTTTTTTTAAGAGTGTAGCGCCGTGTTAGTGTTTCATTAGCGCTTCTTGTACCGCGGTGCTGCGGATTAGAGCGTACACTTAAGTTCCGGTTCCTGTGGTTGGGTGTACACCAGCAGCACCTTGGCGGACATGTGGGACGTTGAAATAGAAATGCGACAAATTCTCTTAAATACGAAATTAGTGCATATGTGTGTGGACGGCTTAACGCCTAGAAGAGCCTTCTGGGAGCGGCAAAATCTTTCGCCACCAAAATACCGACGGGTTCCCGGCGAACCTTGTTCCTAGGCTGAGCGACCGAGACACAGAGCTCTTTCGAAGGCGATTATTTTTTAACTGCGTGTCTTTGAAACCAGGGTCACGCATATAGAATAGAAAGCGATGAGGTCGTACACAATCAATTAGTCGCTCATAGTTCATGACTCTGGATCGCCTGCCCGACCCTTTGCTTGGAGAGCGGCTCTTTTACTTCCTCTTCTTTCAAAGCCAAAGGAAAAACAACAACAAAGGAATCGCCGTGCACGCGGTGTTCCGCAGCAGCAAGCACGGCACAAGGAGCGTGAGAGCGGTAACAAAGCGCTGCTGAAACGCTAACCGAGCGCTACGTCACGCACTTGGGAGCGCCACATGAGCGCTCCTTCGAGCGCTCACGTAGCGCTAACTTAGCGCTCCGCTGTTTGTGTGAACCGGCTTTTACTTTGTCGACGTGCAGCGCATTTCGGTCAGGACGATCCAATAGGAGGGGCTCCGTTTTAGCCTTGAGATGGGACTGGGCCAGCCGTAGTGCAGTGTCTAGCGTTAAGTCCTTCTCTATTACCAAATGTGCCCGGATGCGTGAATCGTGAAGGCCAACAATGAATGCTGTCAAGAGTGAACAGTTCCCGGCGTTAGTCTCCGTCTCATATTCGCAAGTTGCAATAATGGACCGTAATCTTGTCAGGAACTCTTTTACGTTCTCCGATTCTTTTTGACGCGCCAAAAAAAGCTTGGCTCGCTCGAACTCCTTGAATTTCCTTGGAGCGAAGTGATCCTGGAGCCGTGTAACGAGGTCTTGACACATCAGCTCGGAGAAATTCTCAGGCTGAACCAGGGTGTAAAGCAGCTGAAACGTCGTCGATTCAAGTGAAGCTATCAATAAATGTTTCTTGTCGACGTCGGTGGTTATATTCGCGAGGTCCTTCCAAACCGGAAATTTTATCTGATAGAGCTTCCCCTCTTCCTTGTCGGAGTCGAACGTCCCAGGGCCATGAAAGCGGTGGGGGGTGCTGTCTGCCACGCCTCGGTGGTTGGAGCTGCCGCTGGTCATCAGGGGTTCTTGGTTTCCGTCGCCAATGTTATAACCCGGTTCAGGTGGCAAATATATTTATTTCGAGGAGCCGAAACTAAACATGTTCGACCGCCAGGACATACGGTGCCGAACGCCCAAGCTGCCAGCCACGCGAGCCCGTGCACCTGGCTTGATGGTCCTTTCGATGACGATAGCAGGCTGTCTGCTACAGTCTATACATCTATACCTATTCCAAAGCCACATATGAACCCTGTTCAATGCAGAGCTGCACGTTTTAACGCCGAAATAAATAAATGGTTCTCAACATTAAAGAGGAACGTGTGATCAATACCAGAGGATCGACCACATTGATAAGAATTGATTACCATAAGTTGACTATATATATTATTAACCTCGGCAAAAATGTACGAACTTGAGCGTGCGTGATATTGGCGGTATTCTTATACCGTTACCACCGTAAGAATGTAAAGTCTGAAGCTACTGTGACTGTCACTGGATGGAACTGGCATTTAAAAAGCGCCAATTCAATATGTGACTGTACCTTTCATTCATCGTCGCTTTCCATAAAGAAATGACATACCGCGGTGGCCACATCTTCCATAGACGTGGCTTGACAGATCAGCTCGTAGATGCTTCTCACAAATCTGGAAGAAAAGAAGCTTATAAAATGAAGAAATGCTGCTTTTATTAAAATTATATTAAAATACGCTTACCGGTAGCTCTTCGTTGAGTCCTTTTTCTTTTCTCCTTGCCTGTCCGGGTGCTGACAGTCTTCAATGCGGTAAGCCGACGAGTTCTCTCGTCCGACGTGTTTTTTCCAGTCAAGACCCGAAAGACTTTGCCTCTACTAGTACCTTTCATTTTTGTAGCTAATTCGCTTATCCAGGTATGTCAGAACCGTGTTCTTGAAGGAATCAACAAAAATGTGTCCTTGGAGTTCACAAGGTCTTGGGCCAACTTGTACACCGTTGTAGATTTTATGAATTTTTATGAGATCTACAGCAACGGGTCTCTTCATTAGAAGGGTGCTTGGGACGAAGCGAGCGTTTTTGCACGGCGAATCGGAAGCACATTCTTCATGACTGCCTGAGAAATGTTCCACGCAGTTCAGCGACGTCACTCGTAGTCTCTCAGCATTGCCGCTACAGCTGGCCATCGCAAAGTAAACGTAGTTGCGTACCACCTGACATTTGTCGGAGAGCTCTTGATGCAACGTCTTCCCCTAATTTTTCCTTGGTCCCGAAGATATGCTCATCAAACCCTTTTTTATTCTTGTTGCAGCGTGCCACCGATCATTCGTGTATGCTGCGTGTGTGTTCCTTTCCCGGATAATCTTGTTGAAAAAGGAAGTATTTTTGTCATGGGCGTGGTCATTCAAACGAATTCACTTGCCGTCGAAATAGTCATACAACTTTCGTGTTCCACTGACTTCATGGTTCTGCGAAGAGATTTCTTCTTCCTTTGTTACGTGTTCAATTCCCACGACCTTGTGCGTTTTCTGAAGCAGAGCAACGACGTCTGCATAATAGAAGTTCTTATGGCATGCATGCCGTGCGTCCGTCTCGATGCTCATGCTCATCGGACGGGCTCTTGGGGGTTGACTTGTCCTATACACTCTTCACACTGGGCCGCCACTAAAGACTCCATTTTCAGCAGGCTCACCGCTGGTATGATTCGTGTTTTCACTTTTTCTATAGCTCTGGACAAGTAAGGCAAGGTGCTAAACTCATAGAATTTATGGAATTGCACTGGGAGCATACCACTGCATATGTACGCCAGTGCAATACGAGAATCAACAATTTGCAAGCCTCCGGTCGCGCTGCTTGTGCGTAGAATCAAGGAGTGGTCCTTGCACTTCCAATGATTAACAGACGTAAATCCGCAGGGAGTCACTTTCTCTAGCACAAGTGTCTTTGGACAAGTCCTGTGATCCTACAATGTGTTCAATATCTCCAGGATCGCAGATGTGTCGCAAATGACTAATGACGACTCACACGTCGCCGTAAACCCGTTTTTTGCTGATACAGAGGTAGTCTGAGGAGACCGTGGTGCCTCGGCGAGGCATCGCAGGGCTGTCATGACTATGGTGCTTAGAGATTTTTAATCATTTGCGGGATTTGCCTTCTTTCGAAGTGTGCCGAACGTTGCCATCTCCTCCTTAGAGGAAAACGACGAGTTGATGCTGCGCCGCAGATTGCTCTTCTTACAGGTGTATTCCTTTAGGGTGCCGTCGAACAATATTTTCTTTCACACGAACGTTGAGGGTTCGGAAGCCTCCGTGTCGGTTCGATCGCACAGGGTATGATGCGGTTGCTGAAAAAACAGATTCATATTGTGTTGAATATAAAATAACACGAGAAAACGGGCGGCATATTCAAAATAAAATGTAAACGAACCCGTATTCTAGCAAAAACTTCGATCAAGAAAAAGTTCACATGGATGCTGTAGGTGTACCAGTGGAAATGTGCTTTCTATGCAGTTCTGTAAAAACAAATAACCACGAAACTCACTGGCATAGGCGGGGGCCAGCGCGCTATAGGATAGTTGTTGGTCTCACTTGGTTCTCAGTTTAACTTGTTTTTCAAGTCCGAAGGTTAGAAGTCGGCTTTGGGTAACACAGCACATTATACCTTAAGATGGGAGGGGAGGTGAGAGGGTGAAGCTAAAAGGGCTTAAAGGCGAAGGAAGTAAGGAGGCGCGGTTGCCACATTGCTTTGGGCATTACTGGCCTCGAGGATAATCTTTTTTAATCCTTTGAAAGTGTTTTCGCCTTCTCTACAACGCCAAAAACAGGGATCACTCAGGCGTAGGCCAGGAATTCAGTTCGGAAATAGCCACGTGAAAATGAGACTGTTTTTTCCTATTTCTTTATGAGGGGAGGAGGAAAACGAAGGATAGGTGAGGGAGGGATTCCTCCTTTTTGCTTGCAGGTCGGTCTTTAAGGCCACTCCTTGGCAGACCACTCACATAGCTTTCACTGCACTATCAACTTTGGGACGAATTCACAAAAGGATTCAAGTGACAAGCCTCTCGCTGTGTTCATTGTTGGGATGCCCCATGAAGATAAGCAGACTTGTGCTCGTTACCTGAAAAATGTAATAAATTACAATTACAAATCACCGAACCTCACATGTAATGGATTATCGTTACAAATTACTTTCGCTGAAAAGTAACGGATTAATTTACTTGTTACGTTACTTATTACTTTCACGTTACTTTTTCCGTGCACGTATCCAGAAAACAATATAAACAATTTTGATATTTTTTCAAAAAATGTTTGCAACACTACTTTCATTTCTCATACGCCCGTATTATGGTAGTCCTTGTAAAAATAAAATATTGTATTTAAGCGAAAGAGTGTAGGTGCACTCCGTTCACCTGTAAGCTGACAAGGCACAGAAAGCTGCAACCAGACCTGCCATTCCGGACGAAGCTAGCGGTGCGCCTACTCGGTAGCAACGTCCACCTTTGCTACGAGTCGAAGCTAAAGAAGCGATTTACCAAAGCTTCCTTTTGACTCGGGTGTTTCGTCTGTTATTCACAAGAAAAAAAAAACTTGGTTCTAACGTTACAATGTATAGCCCAATGCAGAATTGAGGTGTCCCAGGTTAACCTGATGTGTTTCCGTAGATTAGAGCTCGTAGCTCTTGCTGATGAAAATGTGCTTTTTTTTTTTGGAAAGCAAGGTCCGCACTGAAACTCTAGCTTTCCGTCACCTTAATGCCCTGAATTTTGAACATCTTATTAAGAGATGGCCATGGAGATGATGGACACACCATGATCGAAAACTACCAGTCAGAGAAAAAAGTGGCGGTTACGGGTTAATGATTGTTCATCGGTTCTACTTTTCATGCCAATATTTGTGGAGGTCAGGGGAGGGGAGGGCATAGAGAGCGAGAGAAGCGGTGGTCATCGGTCTCACAAAACAATAGAGGATCCCACCACTTTTCCGCGTTCTCTCTATCTTCGTCAGAACTCCTTAGATGCCTAACCCCCCCCCCCCCCTTTCCTTTATGTTGACAGTTGACTGCAAAGTGAGGAGTGGACTCGAACAAAATGCCCAGACAAATAAACCAAGAGAAGTATCGTCCGTATTCTCGAAGACAATGCTCTTAGCCTCGCGCCGGGCGCTTTTCAGCCGTGCTTCAAGAGCGTGCTAGAATACAGTAGCGCACATTAAATACAAAGATAATTTGACCCCCTCGCGCGAGGCTACAGCATCTGTTACGCGAGTTGTGAACCCGCGAATCGAGGGGGTACGGAAACGCGTTTGATGTCTGTGCAGGTGGCAGGAGACATCGGAGAAGTTGGAAAAGGTGAAACGGCGTAAAACACAAAGAGCTTTCTCCTGCCTGGGAGAGGAAGAAAAACACGATGGAAGGAGAAGGAGAGCCTACTCGGCGTTGTCTTACTTGATCTTTGTCTTTCGTATATTTGTACAAGCCTTGCCCGTTTTTCTAGTGGTTCAAGTGACCGGTCATACAAAAAGTCGTGTTTTCTTTTCGGCTATTCTTCCCTTCCTGATGTTTTCTATTTTGTTAAATTTCCTCCCTATATGCTGCTGAATGTTCTGCTCGTATTGCTCCAGTTACTGTACTCTGCTCATATTTTTAAAAAGTAACGAGTAATTAAAGTAATTCGTTATGAATATTGTGTAACGAAATTACATTACAAATTACTTCCAAAAAGTAATCTGGCAATTACAACATTACTTGAAAAAGTAATGGATTACTTCCCAAGTCTGAAGTTAAGCCTTTTTTGTGAGCCCATCCTCCTGCCAACATTGGAGGACCATTTGCTTTGCGAGCAGGGGTGGGGGAGGCAGGCGAAATGTTGGAGCGTGGACGATGTTTCCTCCTCTTCTCTCTAGCAATCCATCTGCTTCCTCATCCCTATAGCCTTCCTTCCCCTTGCACTGGGGTTTTCCATTGGACGGGGGGGACAAAAAGGGTCTAGTCAACCATAGCTTCCCCCGATGGAGGACGGAGCCCCTGAGGCGGGGAGCGCGGCGTGTGACGTGAGTCGTGATGACGTGAGCCCGCATGACGTGGAACGACCCAAAATACATGTGTGGACGCATGACGTGTGACGACCTGAACTGAAAAGGGATGGAAGTGTGACGTGAAGCGTGTTGACATGTGGGGAGTAGGACGTGGAGTGGGTGACGTGAGATCGTGACGTGTACACGCAGGACGTGTGACGCTGCGTGGTGATCCGAGACGAGACATCCAAATAAGGGGAAGGCTGTCATAAAGGTGGTGCCTCTTGGTTTCTCCAATTTGGGTGAGCCCCCCAGACGGGGGGGTGACCTCCAAGGGAGCCAGGGATATAGAAGTGATCACTGCGACGGGGCTGGGTGGTTCATGGTTGCCACTCAGTGACCGTCGGACCCGCTGTGAGGCACGCTCGTGACCTAGTAGCGGAGTTGGAGGGTGAGTCGGGCACTTGGGTACTTTTAGTACCGGTTGATTTTCCCGGGCCATTCCACTGGCTGTCCCATATTACTGGTTTCATTTATCCCCCTTAACTTCCAATTGGCTTTTTACAGAAATTATCAATTGATCCAAAGGATCCAATTCATTTTATCTCACATTGGCTTTAAATCGGTTGTGCCCACGAGGCGGTACCGATTGAGGCATTTTTATTTTTCAATCCTTTCAGCAAAGCCTCGACTTATCAAATGCCCTGAGCTCTTAGCTGCGGCCTGTGGGGCTGCCGTGGATTTCAGTGGCAACGTGACAACGTATTCGAATTGTACCAGAGCTGTCAGTGTTCGAAAATCTTACACGTATTTCGGCCCCAAGCGATTTCTTCAAAAAAGTAAGAAATTATTGTGGTGTGGTTCAGTTCGGAAAATGACATGTTGTAGGTTTTGTTATTTTAAAATTAGAAAGTGTAGCTCCCTTTGTGTAAAAATATAGGGCCAAGAAGCTTGCCAGGGTCAACGGCGGGCTGCGACGCAGACGACGAAGTCGAGTTGCAAGGCGCGCTTGGCGCTCGTATTGATCGCTACATTCTTATCAAATACTGCTTACGACCACCGTGGTTTATTAAGATTAACATAATAATTTGTAATGCACCTTTCGTCAAAAAAATCAAGGCGGACAATAACAAAAACACTTAAAGTAAAAAAAAAACGACGGCGCTTTTGCTGCCAACGGATTTTGTCCGCATGTCGTCTGCTTTATTTCGCTCGTCGGCTGCACTTTCCGACGTTGCTTCAAACGCCGTCTATGAATACGCGCGCCAAACGCACCCCGCAACTCGACTCGGTCGTCTCCGTCGCCGTCCGCCATGACCCTGGCAATTTTGTGGACCTATTGTTTACAGAAAAGGAGCTACGCTTTGTAATTTTACAAGGCGAAACCGACATGTGAAATACAGCTCTGACGAAGCGTTTAGATTGCTACGTGCAGGCGTCAATTTTTAATTTCCGTTTTAGATCGAGCCTGGTGACTTGGGACACCCTATATATTTGAGGGAAATAATTCCTAATTCAAGATGCAATGCCAATATTTACAGGTTCAAGCAGTATGTTTTCAATGGGCGAAACACTTCAAAGCAGCTACTCTCATAGGTTCACCCATTTTCTAGAGAGTGTCTTCTTGACAAACACCACAACATACTTCTCGGTTTGCAGAAGTGCATAGTTTACGAGCAAGAAGTGGATGAACCTCGTACAGAACAGCTGTGCAAACTGCTTGCGGTGTTAATCCTCGACATCAGCTTGGCGTCTGAGCAGCGAACAAGAGCACAGAGATGGCACGGCGTAGCTCAGAAGCGTTGTCTTCGGCTTGGTTGGCTTGTGGCTGTCCCAAGCTACCCAAGACGTACAGCGGGCATCCGATCGCAACTCTTGTCCAATACGAAAATCAGCACCGCGGAGAACGGAGGGGACGAGGAAACAACGAGTTTTTTGTGACATGACCACAAACGTTTACGACGGGAAGAACCCTACACGCAGTACCACACACGCCGCTGCTACCAGCTGGACGCCGCCATGACAAACGTAGGTTTAGGCGTCTCACGGCTGACACAGGTGCTAGGCGAAGAGAAGGAGAGTCTGGAAGAAGGGAAAACACGACGGCCTCGGGGCGTGCTTCTGACAGGCACAGAGTGTACACAACCGGCTATGACACGTGCCAGGTCAAATGGGTACCGTATCAAACGGGTAACTCGTCAAACGGGTATCGCATCAAACGGGCACCCTTTGAAACGGGTACGCGTATGCCATAATTATGTTTGATCCAAACGGGTCGACAAGTTTGCCACCCATTTAAACTTCAAATATGTTTTTGTTTGAGAATATAATGTTATTTAGAATATCAGCTATGCAAGAAAGCTGTCACAACGTACTACTGAAAAAGTTAAAGTTTCAATTGCAGTCGCAAACAAAATACTATCTTTTATAATTATATTCTTTAAACACAATCATACGTTGTAACTATAGTAAAACACGAAGCAAAAAAAAACGGTGTGTTTAAAAGAATGTGCAAAATTCGCTACGTTTTTTAAACATTTGCTTATTCAAATATACAGCGTGTACCCCCGAAATATTTACATATTTTCACCACAAAAAATGAAATACGTATCGCCTAACGTTTATTATCAGCCCAAATGTAGCGCTACCGGCTCGAACCATATACCAGAGGTTCAGCACTAACCGTTATCTTATTGATAATTTAAAGGTGATTTTTTGAAAATTTCAAGGGCACAATGAGGCCCAGTTTCGTCCGTCTTCGGTTACTGGCGCAATAAATATACTCGAGAGCTCTGTCGGCCGGCATTTTTCTATTACAAATTTAAGAACATTCTGTATAACTGTGATATGAAGTAACGGTTAGTGTTGAAAATTTGGCATCTGGTTTGGACCGATAGCTCTACATTTGAGCGAAAAGGAGCATTCGGCAAAACGTAGTTTATTTTTGCGGTGAAAAAAAAAACGCCAATTTTTTGGGGGGACTACCCGGTAGCACAGCCTCCTCTATGCTTGCAAAGCCTGGCAGTTCAACGACGGAGCCATAGAGTGCCCTGTCGCAGGTATGGAGCGCGGGGATCTGGTAGCACAGAGCATTTTTCGGGGAAGCTGGTATCCAGCGCACAGCTTCTGCAGCGGCGAGGACCCAAAACATGGTTTTCAAACCCGACGAGAAAGGAAGCGGTAGTGTGAGGAACGCGAGGAGCGTGAGCGGACATTCCATCGCTCGGGAGAAGTGTGTTTCGGCGCATCCCCGCAGCGGGGCGCCAGTTACATGACTCTTCTCTGATCCATTGTCTGCCGCTATGCCTTTTCACTTTCGGCGGCCGTGACTCGTGGCGATCTTCCAGGCTTTGTCAGTTGAGAGGAGGCTATGCCTGCATATAACGACATTTATTTTGCATATATATTAATAAATTTATATATGCCCTTAAAGAGCTAGGTTTGAGATTTTGGTGATATCACGTTTCCTAATATACCTTATGTAGGTCACGTGGAAGAACTTGCCAAAGTTTGCCAAAATTCATCCAAGGGAGAAAATTCGACTTTTTCTTTTTCAAATTTATTCCAAAATACAAGCTTTTTTAATTCGTTTTAATGCTACTATTTTTACTGGTGAGTCCCATCTCACAGGCCCCTGCTGGATTTGACCTGACACGATAATCAACTTGGATATGGGTGCACATAAATTATTATTAATATTATTAATATTATAATTAATATTTTGATAAATATTTTTTATTACATGTTACTCGCAGCGTTAAGAGACATTATTTCAGGGGGAGGGGAAAGGGGCAGGGGGTAGAGGAGTGTGAGGATACATTCTCACTTGAAAAACGCTCGTTAAATATCACATGGAAGAAAGCAAGTTCGCACATAAAAATTCTGCTACGAAATTAAAATACTTCAACTAATGAGCTCCACATATGTATCAAAATGAAGCTCCTAAGAATAGTTTGAATCGCGATAGAACCAAAAGTAGCAAGGTATGTATTTCACTCAGTTGTGCAACTGTAAAATAAAAAAGTAACTGTGTTTTTCGCCGATTCTATCGATCGTGCAGATTTACAGGTATCTTGAAAAATAGAGCATACCCATATCACAGTGTTGAAATCTAAGCGCTCTGAAAACGCACATACACAGAAAGAAAATTTGCTCTTGTTCCGCTCAACTATCACGTGATAGTTTATCTAAATGGACAGTAGATGATATCAAAATAGTGACATCAGGCAATTTTTTTTTTCTATTTCTAAATAGCAGTGGGAAAAACTATAATTTGAATTCATGGCTCTTACCTGTAAACTACCCAGTTTTCTTAGAATTATGTAGTCAGCGTGATACAAAGTGCGGTGGTTCGATGAATTTAGATTTAACCCAGACCAGTCTGATCATGGTATATCATATGTAAAATTTTTAGGCGAACATGGCTTCCATTAGAGGTTAATGGTTGCTAGTCTAATTGACGTTTATTTCACTAACGGTTTGGCTCTGACTAATTTTTTGTAGCAAGCCTAGGGGCTTCGCTTTGCATTTGCTCAATTTTCTGTTCTAAGTAGTTTTCAGAGCACCCGCAGGAGTATTCTATTATAGGTCTCACATTAGAAAAAAAATATTATAACTGCCATAAAATCTCTTTTTGAAACCGTAACATAAGGTTTCTACTGCCGCGCGCGCAGCTTGCGAAGTAGGCAGCGCGCGCAGCTTGCGAAGTAGGCAGCGCGCGCGTGGCCTAACGGTTATAGCGCCTGCCTCCCACGCCAAAAGACAGTGTTCGATTCCTGGCCGTGGGGACGCCTTTTTGTTGACATCTAATGTAATGTTCTGGTAAATTCGAGAACCGTGTTGCTTGTTCGAGTTTAGAAAGTTCTACACGCCGAACCTTCTACGCCGATTATTCTAGAAGCCTACGCGTGTACATAAGGGGCTTCGCGTGGCGAGCCAAGTGAGTTTCGCCCTAGCGTTCGATCCCGCTGCTTCGCCGCCTTCGACGCCCGCGACGCTCTGCTGTTATCTTTCTTTTTTCTTTTACTTTTGGGCACAAGTTCGCCCCATTAAACGTTCAGTTTACTCAGTCACTCGCCGCTTCATCACTTGTCAATCGTGACATTTTGGTGGAGGTGCGGGGTATCGCATGCCTCTGCCGCGTACCCCTCCGAGGGCCCGCAGTGCAAGTCCGACGCCAAGCCCCCAAGAACCGAACCAAGACCAGACCGGGATCCGATCAAGCCGCCCGAACCTTGGCCTACCCCCGGAATTAGGACCCTTACCACCAAAAACCAGGCAAACAAGGAGGACGACGATGGCCAACCAGTCGGAGACACCGGCCGCTTCTGCCATCGTATACCTGCCCGTTGCACCCCGGACACCGACGCCTTTCCTCAGAGAGACCTACGAGGACGTTGAAGATTGGCTACAGCATTACGAACGAGTGGCCCGCCATAACCAGTGGACACCGGAGCAGTGCTTTCAGAACGTCTACTTCGCTCTGGAAGGCACTGCACGCACCTGGTTCGAGAACCACGAAGCGTCAATTTCGTCGTGGCAAGACTTCCAGGCGCAGCTTCAACGTACTTTTGCCAGCCAGCAGCGACGTCAGCGGGCCGAAGAACTTCTTCAAGCTAGAAGCCAAGGGCCGAACGAGAGCGTCACAAGTTTCGTCGAGGACGTTCTCCGCCTCATGACCCGCGCCGACCCAAACGCGCCTGACGAGAAGAAGCTGCGGTTCCTGATGCGAGGGGTGAAAGAGACCATCTTCGGAGGCCTTGTGCGGAACCCGCCTATCACCGTCCAAGACTTCATCACGAAGGCAACAAACATCGAACGTGCCCTTCAAGCACGGGCCTCCCATTACCAGCGACTTCCCGGCGTCGCTGCAATCTCGACTTCCAGCTGCAACAGCCCGGACCTCCGCGAGATTATCCGGGACGTCGTGCGGGAGGAAATCGGGAAGCTGCTACCTGCTGCCACAAGCCCGGTTACGCCCTCAGTCGCCGAGATTGTCCGGAAAGAACTTCAGCAGGCGCTGCAGCCAGAAGTTCTCACCAGCGCCGCTCCTGAACCACCGAAGCTGAGCTACGCCGCAGCTACCCGACGCCCACCACCCCCTGCTCACTCGTATACGGCGCCACCTCGACGTGACCTACCAGAGCCGCAGACTTTCCGACGTCGGGAAGGGCAACCCCAGCTCGTCCGCACTGAACCAACCGGCGCCTAGGAGACAGA